>APFE030531578.1:18367-37649 GCA_000404065.3 Pinus taeda | reverse complement strand
AAGAAGGGAACAAGACCAGCTCTTCCATCAGTGTTATGGCATGCCTAATGGGATGCAAAACTGATGCTGATGAGACACCTACATATGCATATGCAAAGAGCTGTTGATCACTGATGGCGGGCTTAAGACCGACACTAACAGATTCCAGGGAAATTAAAAAAATTACAATCAAGTATATATTTCCATTGCCACAGATGAATGACATTATGGACTATTTATGTAGGGAAACCTACTTTTTAAAGGTTGATTTGAAGAGTGGGTATCATCAGATCCAGATCAAAGAAGGAGAAGCGTGTAAAAAATTTCAAGGCCAATAATGGACTATATGAATGGCTGGTCATGCCATTTGGACTGAAAAATGCACGAAGCACCTTCATGCAGTTGATGAATGAGGTCTTCAAGGAGTTTGTTGGTAATTTTGTTATTGTTTATTTAGCCGATAATTTGATTTTTAGTCGAACAAAGGAAGAACACCTTAGGCATGTAAGGTATGTTCTAGAAAGGTTCCAATAAGAGAAACTATTGATTAACCTAAAGAAGTGTACTTTCATGAGGTCTGAGTTGGTATACTTAGGCTTTGTCATTTCCAAAGATGGGATGAAAATGGAACCGGAGAAAATAGAGGCAATTGTGAGTTGGCCTTCACCCAAGAACATTTTTGAAGTTAGGAGTTTTCATGGTTTATCTAGCTTCTATCAAAAGTTAATTAAGAATTTCAGTGGTATTTGTGCACCTATTGTTGTGACAATCAAGAAGGATAGACAGCCATTTTGTTAGACAACACCATCAAATAAAAGTTTCCATCTCTTGAAGAAAACGATCACTGAGAAACCAGTGTTGAAGCTACCTGACTTCAATTAGCTTTCCCAAGTCAAATGTGATGTTAGTGGTATAGCCATTGGAGAATTCTTGAGTTAAGAAGATTGACCCGTTCCATATTTTAGTGAGAAGTTGAATGTCTCAAAGCAAAAATAATCCTCTTATGACAAGGAATTCTATGTGGTGGTTCAAACATTGAAGCATTGGAGGCACTATTTGATGCCCATGGAGTTTGTTTTGTTCTCTCACAATTTTGCATTACAATATATAATGCAATAGCATAATTTAAACCATAAACATGCCAAGTGGGTGGAACTCCTACAAAGTTTCATCTTTGTTTTGAAACATGTGAGAGGATAAGAGAACAAGATAGTTGATGCTTTGAGTAGAGGATCTTGATCATGCAGGACTGCCGTGTGCAGATTTTGGGCTTTGATAATCTGAAGGACTTGTACGAGGGTGACGTTGATTTTTGAGAAGCCTTCGAAGCATGTAGGAACCCCATGAGTAGAGATAACAACCCATTGAGGGATTTTATGTTGTAGGATGGTTTTCTGTTAAAAAACAATGAGTTATGTATTCCTTGTTGTTCAATGAGGGAGAATTTGATGCATGAAAAACACAATGGAGGATTGGTAGGGCATTTTGGTGTGGACAAGACACTTGGACAACTGGAACACTTCTACTCCTAGCCAAAGATGAGCACTGATGTACACAAATATGTGGGCATGTGCAGAGTATGTCAGCAGGCAAAAGGAAGGAGTCAACATTCTGGGTTGTATACTTCTCGACCCATTCCAAGTAGACCATGGGACTTGGTGAGTATGGACTTTGTTTTGGGTTTTCCAAGGACACATCAAGATAAGGATTCTATACTTGTAGTTGTGGAAAAATTTACGAATTTGGATCACTTCATCCATGTTGCAAGACTAGTGATGCTAGACATGTAGCTCATTTATTTTTCAATGAGATTATCTGATTGCATGGTTTTCCAAAGAGTATAATATCTGACATGGACACCAAGTTCAGAGGACATTTTTGGAGGACGTCGTGGAAGAAACTTGGAACAAAATTGAACTTCAACTTGACCTACCATCCACAATCTAATGAGAAAATTGAAGTTGTGAACAAGAGTCTCAGAAACATATTGAGAAGCCTTGTGGGAGAGCATACCAAATAGTGGGATTGTTTGTTAGCTAAATATGAGTTTGCATAGAATGATTCGCCATATAGGAGCACCGAAAAGAGTCTGTTTCAGATCTTGTATGGAATGCATCCTAGGGGAGTTTGAGAGCTGAGATATTTGGGCAAACTTGAGCAGAGGAGTGCTAATGGGGAGGAGTTTGCAACAACAATAAGTGACTTACATGAGGAGGTAAAACATAATCTACAAGACAACAACTACAAGCACAAACAAAGGGAAGATTTGAGAAGAAGAGAGGTAAAATTTTGAGTAGGAGACATGATCTTAACACATTTGAGAAGAGAGAGGTTCCCAAGAGGCAAATATAACAAGCTAAAAATGAAGAAAATATGACCTTGCTGAATACTCAAAAAGTTTTCTACAAATCCCTATGAACTAGAGCTACCAATGGGATTAGGTATCTCACCTATTTTCAATGTGGCTGATTTGTATCCCTATCAAGATGATGATGAAGGTGCCGATACAACAATTGGGAGTAGTAGGGAGGTCAGTGAACATCATTGGATAAAGTAGATGCCTATGGTAGAGGACGCAGAGGTTGAGATAGTCTTGGATACCAGAGTTGCAAAACACTCTAGGGGAAAAGAGTATATGGATTTTTTTAGTGAAGTGAAAGGACCGTTCGATGAAGGATTCTACGTGGATGAGTGTTGTAGCTCTACATAAGGCAGGTTGCTCTGTAGAGGACCTTATGAGCATGAGCTCATGATTTTTTCCTTTCCTAGGTATTCTGATGCAAGAGCATTAGACGAAGTTCATGGTGGAAACCGAAGAGGGCTTGACAATGTGGTGGATTGGCCACATGTTTGGTTGGAAAAGTCGATTTTTTCTCCTTTAATGAGATTTTGAATAATATAAATACAAGATTTCAATAAGTTGTAGAGTCTAGGAAATGAAGAGTCATTTCTGTTGTGACTTTTCAACTTCTCTCAACTAGAGAGAAGGGGAAGCGAATTAGTTTCCAAGGATGTGCATAAAAATAGCATCAATTGAGAGGAAAGGAGCTTTTTCTCTTGCCTCAAACCTATACCTCTGAAATAAATAAAAGAAATGTGTTTTATATTCATTCCATAACTCTACATTATTATTTATGTGTTGTTATCTCTGTGTTCGAATTGTATATATGTTTGATTTCATTTCAGAACCCATGTGAATAATGCATGTAGCATTATGTGCTTGCAGATATTCAATTTCAATGTTGTGGTTGTTAGGTGTACTAGTTAAAGTGAACCCAAACTGTATTTTGTAGTGTCTCTATTTTGCAAGTAGTGACACGTTATTTTTCTGAGTTGAGTGTGGCTAGGGATTTGACGAGGGGATGCTAGACCTAGAAGAGGTAGGAGGAGATTATCTTTGAGTTGGAAAACGTGTGGAACACAAGTAACCCAAGCGCTAGAAAATTTACCTTTGGTTTGGACACTGTGATGGTTGGGAGCCTAAGCGCAACCATTGGTAAGGGGGAGGAGGGAGGCCATTCTTGATCATGGAGGATGTTTTCAAATGTGGAGAGTGAAGTTTGCAATGAGCACAAGTAGTTCTTCCTTCCCAGAGATGAAACAAAGTTTCTAAGGGCACTAAGAAGTACCGAGTCTACCTTCTGGTTTGCTTATTGCCATCATCTTTCTTCTTGTACATAAGTGATCAAACTAAAAGAGGAAACCAATTGTTTGTAGGAATTATGAAAAAAGTTAGAGTTATATGGATTAGATTCTCGAAAACACACAGACACACATACACACAAACAAATCTATATTATAGGCATTAATACTTTTGCTTTGAGAAGATTTAGAAAAATGTGATGCACATATTATTATTATTTTTAATTTTGATTTGATTTTAAATAAATAATTTCTAATATATATATATATATATATATATTATATTATATATATATATATATATATATATCATATATATATATATATACATACATATACATATATATACAGATATATATATATATATATATATATATATATATATATATATATATATACATACATATATATATCTATACATACATACATACATACGTACATACATACATAATTTCTAATAGTATGTATGTATATTTATATACATACATCATACATACATACATACATACTATATATTATTATATATATATTTTAATAATATGGATAATTTCTTGACAAAATTAATTTGGCCAAGAAAAGGTTGCATTGATTATTTGGTATGTCGCAAACTAATTTCAAAGATTTCCTTAATTCTTTCTGGATCAATACAAATTCCATTGTTGGATACAATAAAGCCAAGGAGTTTTTCCTTCACTAAGAGCAAAATATGATTTTTTGGGGTTTAGAGAAATTCCATATCTTTTGCATCTTTCAAAGATCTGTTTTAAATCCCGAAGATGATTACTACTCTTTTTGGAATATATGGTAATATCATCTAGATATACCACAACAATTTTATTTATCAAACCCCTGAATTTGATGTCTATTTCTCTTTGGAATGTGGCTCCTACATTCATTAATCCTATATTTTTTTTTTTCTTCTAAGTAATACTATTCTATCGAAAGGAAGCAGAGTAAAAATACATCGAGGCTCCAGCCTCTGCGATGCAGAACAGAGTTATATCAAAATTCTAAAAAAAACTGACCTCAACTGCCCAACGAGGGGTAACCAGCCCGAGTGAGTCCCAAAACTTAACTTAAAATACCCACATAGGGGTCCTGATTAAAAATAACTAGAAAACATGCTAGACAATTTGACAAGGAATAAAAGAAAAAACCTCAGACGACATGGTCATGAAACTGCCAAGGAACGACAAGGCGACAACTAGCAAGTGGATCAAAGGTCTGGCCGGACCCCCTGGAAGTCCTCAGGGGCAGGCTCTTCAACAATGCGACACACGTATTGATACCAGTCGTCATCTTCTGCAGACGTGCCACGCGATATGCCCCTGGTTGCTTGTAAGCCTGCTGAGCAGCTTGCGGCTACATGTTTGCCTGACGTGTCGTCCCGAATTCTTTCAACCACCTTCATGCCACCTTCTTGACCTGCAGTATCATGCTTGCTTCCAGCCATCTTTGCTTCCTACCGAACACCTGTTTACCCTGCCATCTGTTGCTTGCCTAGATCATTCTCATCCCTATTGCTCTTAAGAGCCTTTTGCTGATCGCCACTGGTCCTTTTCTCTGGTTCACTGAAATGGGTCTGAGCTCCTTGCTCAGTTTGTGGACTCATTTCCTCAGTGAAGCTAACAGAGACTATGGCTATGATAATTAGATGAGGCAGAGTACTCTGGAAGTGAAATTGAGTTGAATGGTAAGAGGGGTGAGGGGGAATGGGGAGATTTTTAGTTTGGGTAGCAACGTTCGCTCTTCGGGCTCTATTAACCGGTGACTTGCCTCTACCATTGCGGGTATTAGGGTATCTACCCAAGAGATGACTATGGGAATGAATGGTGGAGGGGGAAGAGGAATCAGGGTGGGCACGGTGGGGTGGTGGGGGGGGAGCGAATTCTGCCGCCTTGACTACCTCCTCTTCAACTGCACATGCGATGTCGAGTGCGTGCCATGAAGAAATTGATTTCCGAGTTTTCAGTTGGGAAGGCAGAGATATCTCTAGGATTGAATTGGCTGTTCAAAAGAAGAGAGGAGGTATCCTGAGCTTGATTTAGTACACAATGGGGAATTTGGGAGAAGTGGAAGCCATTGCGCAGATCGACACAACTTAGAATCTAGCAGCGCCTTCTAGTGATGGTGCACGAGCTCTAGTTCCGTGCTTGGGGGGGGGAAGAGAAATTTAGCAGGGGGATGAATGAATTGTGATTAACCAAGCCCATGGCCTTATGCTTGCTGCAATTATCTCGACTGGAGCACCAGAGTAATTGTTCTTGCAGGTTGACAGAAACATGCCATAAATTAGCATGAAAGGGGACGCGGGTGGCCATGTGGCCATGCCGCCTGCCGTTGTTCTATCTAATCATCCTTAACTACATCATTAACACCCGCATCTGGGTGTGCCTCTTCATTCTATATCAAATCATTATATTCCTGTATCTGAAAAGCTGTGGTGATTGTGTTGATCGAACCTGTATGTAGTATCCAATCCCAATCCACTCCTATATTAGCCAATAGTTCAACAACTTTGTTACCTTCTCTTCTGATATGCTTGAAGGTGACTACTCTATTAGTGTCGAGCCACTGTTCAATGAGTTCTAATCTTTTTGCCAGTCTCCAGCTGCTGACCACTTTATATGCCGGGGTCCCCTACAAAAGCTGATTAACCATATTAATGAGAATCTGAGAGTCACCTTCGATTACTAGGGGGAAGAAGCTATGTTGTTGAGCTAAAAGTAGCCCTTTCCATAGCCCTTCTAGCTCTGCAGAATTGTTTGTGTCCCAACCTAAATATCCTAGGAAGATTAGAAGAGGTTTTCCATTGTGATCCCTGAATGCTCCTCCAAATCCTGCTTTTCTTGGGTTACATTTGGAGGCACCATAGAAGTTCATTTGAATCATATTATGGGGCGAAGGGCTCCATTTATTTAGTATGCAGTGGTGTAAAGAGGATTTATTATGCTTTTCCTGGACCTGGTTTATCCGAAGATTCCAATTTGTCCATATATTTTGCTCCTGAGAAAGGGAAGGAAGATCCTCTTCAGTCCAAGTTTGGAGAATTAATGTTTCTTGAAGGTTTTTGCAAAGGTTGTTCCATATGACTTCTAGAGGTGTAGACTGATATTTGAAGAATCAACGATTTCTTTCTTTCCATATAGTCCACATAAGAAGACTGGGGATGATTTTACATAAGGAGTTTAACAGTGTGCTCTTGTAAGGCTTGATTGCCCAACTGTGAATGGTGTTGGTAATATCCTATTTAATTCTCCCATCTTTTTGCCATCTGAAATTTACTTTTTCCCAAAGTTTGTTTGCCAATTGACATGAGTTCATGAGATGCAGAATGGTTTCTTCCTGTTGCATGCAGTTGGGGCATATGGAGGGCCCATGGAAATTTCTTTTCCTAAGATTGTCCTAAGTAAAGTATTTTCTTTTGACATAACAACTAGAGGAAAGTAGAAAATTTTGGCCATATGTTAGGTGACCATAATTTGTCCCATAGTGGGTCTTTGACTATGTGGTCGCCAATCTTAAGTTGGTAAGCCTCTTGAGTGGTAAAAGTTCCTCGTGCTTTGTATCCCCAACATGTTATATCCTTCTTGTCAGAAAAACAAATTTTCCTATTGGTAAGCTCTGTCTCCAAATTATTTTGAATAGAATTTGTTCCTTGCCTGATGATGTGGGCCGCGCTTATCCATTGTCGGTATCCCTGAATGAGAGTAAGCATCCAGTGCTGGCTAACATTGTCCATCCGATACTCCTCCAAATCCTGTGTTTGGATAGGTCTGATCTGTTCACTCAACTTGGGTCTTTGCTGCCATGAGTCCTCCTTAAAACATGCATCGTTGCCATCCCTTATTTCCCAAAAACTATGATGTTGAATTATAGCTTTTTGCTGACTAGCCACATTCCAAATTAGGGAACCTTTTTCAACATCTATGAGTCGAATTAACTTGTCTGTTGGTCGGTTGTTTGCATATTTGGCTGTCCATAGAATGGCCCATGGTGTGTTTGGAGCCGAAATCCATTTCCATCATAAATGGGCTCCCATGATTGCATTGCTATGATGTGGATCACACAACCCAGTGCCTCCTGAAGGTTTTGGATGATAGACCTTATCCCACTTGATCAGTGCCCATTTTATGTTTTGTCTTGAGGATCCCCATAAAAAATTCCTCTGGATATTTTTTATTTTTTTGAGCACACATTTTGGTGCTTCCAAGACCGAGAAAAGATAAAGAGGCATGGATTGCAGGACAACTTTGACTAGAACTAGACGACTAGCCATGTTGAGGGCTCTATAAGTCCATGAGGAAAGTCGATATTCCAATTTTTCTAGGAGCAATTGCTAGGTAGAATGCTCTAAACCCAAGTTAGTCATGGGAGCACCCAGATATTTAGAGAGGAGAGAGGCAACTGAAAACCCAAATATGCGAGCTATGGAAGATTGAGTGATGGAAGGGGTATGAAAGAAAAAGATTTGGGATTTGGCATTATTAATGCTTACACCAGAGGCTTCAGAGAAATCATTCATGAGAGATTTTAACTTATGTGCTTCTTGAACTGAGGGATGACCAAACAACATGTTATCATCCACAAATTTTTGATAGGTAAAAGTAGGGGTATTGGGGAAGGAGAGACCTCTGAGCTGCTGGGATTGAAGGGCACTCTTGATGTTGCATCCAAGCCCTTCTGCCATTAAAACAAATAGAAAGGGGGAGAGAGGGTCTCCTTGGTGAATGCCTCTAGAGGGATGAAAGGGGGTGGAAGGTATGCCATTGACCAGAAGGGAAAAAAAGGTGGAGGTAATAAGACTCATAACCCATCTAACCCAAGGAGGGGAGAATCCGAAATCTATCAACATCTTTTGAATGTAAGTCTAACTTAATTTATCGAATGCTTTTAAAAGGTTGATTTTCAATAGCATACCTACTTTTTCGAGTTGCTTCAGAGAGTGTATGATCTAATGGGTGAGAATGATACCATCTGTGATTTGTTGTCCTTCCACATATCCCGATTGCTCTGGGGAGATGATCAGAGGTAGCGGCGTCTTCAGGCGAGAAGCAATAACTTTAGATATGATTTTGAAGATGACATTACAAAGAGCGATGGGCCTGAATTTGTCCAGGGTAAGTGCTTGATCTTCTTTGGGTATTAGAGCGATAAAAGTTGCATTTAGTGAGGGAAGCATCCATCTTGAAGTTCGGGATTCTTCAAAAACTTGCCATACTTCTTCTTTAATGAGATCCCAAAAATTGTGAAAGAAATTTGAGGTAAATCCATCTGGACGGGTGCTTTTCCTTCCTTGAGTTTTTGTGTAGCAGACTCAACTTCCTGTAGAGATACCAGTCAAAGGAGGAGCTGATTGTGTTCTTCTGTTATGATTTGCGGAATGTTTTGTATAATTTTCTCTATCGCTAGCCGTCGGTCAACTAGTGGTTCTTGATGCACTTGTTTGAAATAGTATATATATATATATATATTATATATATATATATATAATATTATATATATATATATATATATATATATATAATATATATATATATCTTAAAAGAAACAAGTATTTTATATTAATTCAATTGGGATATAGGCCAACACCTTTATATTTACAACAAGATCTATATCTTCATTATTCCATAATTTCACAAAAAGAGACCTATTTCTACTTAGCCAACTTCTAACTATACTCCTAGGAAAATTTATTTTAAAGAGCCTCCAAAATGCTTCTTGGTACACTATATACTTGCAGAGCATAAGAAAACATTAAGGGCTAACCACTACCAACTTGCTCAACTTCAGAATTTCCTTCTTGTCCTAGCGAAACAATTTCTAACTGCAGAGCATGGTAACTAATTTCTAATATTATTCAATCTTTTTTGTGTAATTTATGAATTTGAATTTGAATGAGGGAACCACTAATATGTAGTGATCATGGAAAAATCATATTATATATATGAGAGAGAGAGGGAATCCATAGTACAATTTTTTTTCATAAAAAAGAAATATTACATTCCTTTTTGGATTTTTTGTTTAATGATTTTGACATATTATTTATTATATTTTTATGTATTTTACTTAGTTGATAATTTTTAAAGAGAAAATGATTATATTTTAATAATCATTAATTTAATAATTTAGAGATTTGTTAAAAAAATGAGTTTTTTTAGTTTTTTAAAATATGTAAACTCATTTTTTAGGAAGTAAAATATCAAAAGGTTAATCCATCAAGTCAAATATTTTATTATGTATCTTAATTTTTTTTTAACAAAAATGAGTACTCTTTGTATTAAATTTGCGTCGAGTCGCGACAAATACCCAAGATAATTACTTTTCCATGTTCCTCAAGGACATCTAGGATATCAAACTGTATCTAATTACCCATATCTAGATTACATAAAAAACACATAGCCTACCAATACTTTTATTTTCCAAGTAGAGTACATGTGGCAAAATTGGAACAAAAAACAAAAATATTTAAAACCAAACATTACAGTGTTGATTAATCAGAAGGATCTGTTGGCCAATTGAGGTTGATATCTTGCAGAGGTTCTGCTATTGGGCTATCCAACTGAAGACCCTGTAACTTAAGATTCAAGATGATGATGCTGAGTGTGTTGACCTCATCATCTAAATGTGAAATTCTTTGTTGAAGAGACACAATGATTTCAAAGGTGTTTCAATTAGAGGCCTTGTGCTAGTATACCCTAACATGTAGTTCATAAAGTTCAGGATTCATGGATGCATGTTCTTTTTTGCAATGATCGCACATAGAGGAGGTTGATGAGTTGGAATTTGAAGAGCTTGAATCGATGAAAAGGGAAGATTGGTGCTGGAGCCGAGAGAGAAATGTTATTTCAATTGGGTAAACAAAAGAGGAAGGCCACGGATGCCCAATAATACATCTAGTAATCAAAGGATTTCGACAGAATGACCAAATAGCACAAGTGGACACTATAAGACAAATTATAGAGACAAACCCTAGGGTAGAGTGGAAAACCACTCTTAATTGAGACACCCTAATGCTAACAGAGCTAAGGCTAGAGACAATGAAATTACCAACACTATTCTAGATTCTCGCAGGGCTGAGGGAAAATAATATTGGGACGCTTACCTCAGACCCTGAGAGAGCAAGGCGCAAAATTACCCAACTACAATGATGCTGAGTCTAGACCCTCATCATGTAGTAGCATAAGGAAATAAGAGAAATATGAAGTTCATTGCTAATCTTCCAAGTGCACCAATGCCTGGATGCCACTCTTGATACAAGAGGTTCCCACTACAAATTACACAGAGAATTAAAGATCTAAAACCCACTCTGCTCACAAGGAATGAATTTGATTGTGCTCCCTCTTCCTAATTGATTCTCTTTGCATCCTGAGAAACACACACAAAATTTCATTTCCACATTATTAATTCCTATGTCCCAAGACAATGCAATCATCAGAAAACGATATGATAAGATGCATTACTTGTAGATCATGAGCTCAGGATTGATAGCAGGTCCAATATTCATTGCTTATTTAAATTAGGTATGCTTGCAGAGATGAAAACATTACAAACCATGAGATCTTGATTAAGGGTGAATCTAATCTGTGCAAGAGCTATTAATTGTGGCATGCTTGCATGAGGCCAATGTCCATACGATGCCACATTGGGCTAGCATGGGGCATCAATTGTAATCATTATTGAACAAGCAAGGGGATTAATACTAGGAATCAAGATATCATATGTAACAAGGGGATAGGGGAGGGGAGTCAAGATAGGTAGGGGGTATGAAAAATCATGGGAGGGAGGAATAAGACTAGGGAAAATAAGGGAGTCGAAACCATTAGGGAATAGTAACATATCCACTAATTCCCTTGATTTTAGTGTGTCCTTCACCAAAAAGGCATGCCTTATTGGCTTGGAGATCTACTTCAAAATTGAGATTTATGAGGATGTGAAAGAAGGTAGAGCAAGACAACGATAGAAGGATACCTTTGATTCGATGAAACAATAAAATTAACCTGTTATCTTTTGGAGGAGTGCCACTTATCAAGTATCGCGTAATAAGGTAAGAATCATCTAGGATGATAATGTCTTAGACACCCTAGTTGTGAGCTAGCATTATCCCCAAGAAGAGTCCATACATTTCTGCCTGGTTGTTGGATTTCTGACCAAGTTCCCACAAAAATTTATCCACAATGATTCCTTTAGGATTTAGTAATATCTCTGCCACCCCTATATTTCACTTTGATGCACCATCAAATTAAAGTACCTAGGTCTGAGATTTTTGCCTCCACTCAACAAAATATCGACGAGAAAGACACAATAGCCAATCAAGATTGGACTTACGTTGATAAGAAGGGAGATGTATCTTACTTAATTGAATTAATAATCATGATTAATGAAAATAAATTCACACTAAATAATTTCTACAAAATAAGTGGAATCATCTAAATATACTTTGTTGAAAGTTAGATGGTCATATAATTTTTTTTAACAAACACTAGGGAATTTTATTTATTTATAAAAAGAGTGTGGCTAGAGAAAATATATGAGTTATAGAGGCATGATATCCATCATATATAGGATGCTTCTGAGACTATATATTCAAAACAAAACTACCTCAAAAGTCCCAAATTCTTCTGTAAACTTACACAATAGAGCCATTAACCAATTGAGAGTATCTCCTACATTTTCCATAGGCAACTACTCATTCAGTGCAGAAGATAGAGGAACTTCATTTGTGTAACCTAGGAAAACATAATCAACTCTAGGAAAATTTCCTATACTTGAATTTGGTCTAGATTGGATCATTATATTTTTTTTCATCCATCTCAAAGCTTTTATAATGGAAAAAGTGGAGGAACAAACTCATAAGACCATTTTTACTAGTGGGACCCAATTTGGAAAATCGGGGTATGAAATATTTCATGAGCATTTTGAGGCACAAAATGGTGTTTTTTTGGAGCGTAAACTTTTTTTCTTTGGAACATCACTTATTTTTCCTATTGTAGACACAAATAAATTTCCAACAATGCAAGAATCACCTCAATTGAAGTCTGTATGCAAAAGTTATGCCACTCAGAAGTTGACCTTCCTAATTTTACCACCACAATTCTAGAGTATGCCATGTTAGCCCTCATTACTGATGGAAAAATGGTTGTCCATGTGATTGCTGGCTTAGGGGGTCTAGGCCTAGGTTCAAAGTTAGTTGCACCAACCAAAAAATCCCTACACTACTGGCCCTTTCGACAATAACCCGTGTAGCACAGGTTGTAGTCTCACCCGAAGCAGTATGGGGGGATGCAAGAACCAAGTTTCTGCATCCGGATATTAGTGTGATGTATTTTAGTGCCTCAGATCTGCCTTTGCACAAATATATACACTCTTAGGGCTCACTGCTACAACTCTATCTAGATGGGCTTTAGACCTTCGTGAAGGTCTACGATCGGTCTTTGTAGACCTTTACTGGTCAATCTATCCACTTACGTGCATCAGAAAGTGGTCCTAAAATAGGGTTTGCACATATTTACTTAAGTTATTCGTAAACATCAGATAATGCATAAGTCTTTGTAAAAACACATAAACATGCATTTCATACATCATTAACACTTATTCACTAGAATCGCGCAACATTCAACCAATATTTCGTAAAACACATCATTCACCGACAGCATATAATATTATTAGTAATAAACATAAATACATAGGAATTCTTCGGGTAACTATCTTTATTGATCTTCAATTTATATTTACAGACTCAAAAATACCTTGCACACTCAACTGCAGGGGTCCACGCACTTAGCTGCTGACTCTACCTAGGCCTTTGTGCACTCATTTGCATAGCCTTTATTCTCCTATGTGACCCACTCCTCTTCACTATCACTTCTCTTCTATTAACCCATTGCTTCAATCTACCTCATCACATGCCTTAGACTCTCTAAGACACACCTATTTATAGCCTTTTGCGTACAATTCCATGGTCCGTGGACCATGGGTGGATCTCAAAGACGACTCACACTTTACATAAAACAAGGGGATAAACCCCTTTGACTCCTAATCATCTACGTGCTTCGCATCCATAAATCGCGGAGACTTTACATTAATTACAAAAAATGATCAAAATTTGGGTTTTTTAACCCAAAAATTGACCTAGGGGACCCCATCCCAATAGGTCCCTAACACAAAGATCGTGACTCACCCTCGAGTCACTGGGATGGCATTGTGATCTTGCTGTGAAGATCCCCCAACTCCACCTAGATCATTGCGATTTCGGCAACACTTTGAGTTGCTACCTGCTTGACTTCCTCAATCAGTTTTTCTGTAGCGGGTCCTTCGACTGTCAACCTCATCGTCTGCTGTTTCTTCTGTAAGCCTTTAAGCTTATCCTGGATGGTTGTCGTGACTTGATAAGCTTCTTCCAACCATGACTGCATCCTGTCCTTCAACAAGGCTTCCTTTTTCTGTGCTTCCTCCACCTGAGCTAGGAGTTGTTTTCCTTCCTATAGTTTAGCAAGGCGCTGTGCTATTGTAATGGAGTGAGCAGTTACCCTAACTTCATCAGACTGTTGCTGTAGCTCTCTGACCTCAGTGTTCAATATCTACAAGTTCGGATCCTCCTGAAGGTTGGTCACTAACTCCATTTCTTGCTCGAATAATGTCGTACAATCAGTGAATGTGGCATCTAGGGTGGCCATTCCTTCTTTTATCGCAGCTCTGCGCTGCTCCCAGACCTCAGGCGAAGTCATGGGCTACAAATTTAACTGCAGCTCTGTGATCTTCATATTGAGTTCAAACTAAACTCGGCCAACCTCGGCTTTAGCTTCGCACACACCACCGACTAATTTCTGATCTTTGCTTCTAGCTGTGCATCCTACGGGATGTGAAGCTCAAGTACCGTCTTGCATGCCTATGCTAATGTTGATTCTAACTATGAATTATGCACTTGTAGCATATCATTTTGCTTCAGAGCTTGTGCCTTTTCAGTGAACATCTGCTCATTTTTCACTCTGTATACACTGATAAGGTTTAAGGTGCGTTGCTCATGGGCTCGTAACTCATTTGCCACCCCTGCATGCAGAACGTGGAGGGTTTCATTAAAGAGTGCCACTATATTCAACTCGATTTTCTTGATTGAGCTCAGGATAATGCGATCATCGGCTGACTCCGCGCAAAGGGACTCGTCTGGCAATGAAATAGTCCTAAGGTCAAGGGACCTTACTAACTTTGCTGCTTGGCTCCTCCCAGGTGCCAGGATCGCTTGCTCCACACTCGCTTGTCAAGTGCCCACCTATATTCTGTTCACTTGGATTTGCATCTCACACATATCCCTTTGGATGCTCCCTAACATCTGCATATACTTCTACTCAAACTACTACACCACCTCGGTTGTGGTATACCTGATTTTAGCCCCGATCTCATTGAGATCGCCTTATGTTAAGATGATGGGATCCATCTAAGAATTGTCTGATTTCTTATTTTTCCTTGGAGCTACCTATTTCTCCTTGCCACACTTCTTCAGTATGAATGGGGTGCTCTGCCCCTCATCTCCTCCACCACCTTTCTCTGAAAGTTGTTCCTCCTCTGTCTCGGGTGAGGGTGACTTGTCACCTCTTTATGACTCGCGTTGTTCTTGATATGCTTGCTCCTTGGCAATGCGCTCTTGCTCCACTCGATCCTTCTCTACGACCTCCTTATTTTGCGCAACTAGGTTACGCACAACTTGCTTAGCTACCTCCTTCCTTTATGTGCGGAAAAACTCTTCACACCTATGCTCGGTCTCACAGATAATTTTGATGGAGCATGCCATTCTACAGGCCATTTCGTGTCTACCTCTTGTACATTTGTTTCTGTGACTAAATATGGAAAGTCATGCCACTTCTGCACCTAGATATACACCTTGTGGAAGTCAGCCTTGAATGTCGTGTAGGCTAACAACTGCATGAACAAGGTTGGGGAGAACCTTGGACGCTGGTTAATGGCCATGTGGAGACTCAATTCCATAAGGACCCAAAATATGTTCAGTTCTGTAATGCGCGCAAGATCCTTTGTAGCCCATAAGGAAGTGAATTGCGCTACCTCCGAAAATCCTTCCTTAAGCAGAGGAAATTGGCTGTCCTCTGGAATTCCCATGAAACTAACACAATTGATAGTAATAACCAAGCATAATGAAATGGATTGGTCTCTTCTTGAGCTTCACGAAAATTCACTAGGAACTCATGGCAGAGGTATCTTGCCCAATTTAACTGTACACCTTGCATGCATTGTGCAATGAGGTAAAATACTGACACCAGAACTTCATCCGTGTGGAATTTCCTCATCACCTTACTTGCTAAGATCTGAGTGGCTATTTGAAATGCAGGGTCTAAGATAGATATAATTGAATACACATGTGACTTCTTCACGAGCTTTCTTTCTTCATTCTTTGTGCAAGCTCCTTCTCCCCCGTCTTTCCACCAAACTCCTTGGTTGGGTTCGCGCCCTTATAAGGGAGGTGCGCGATTTTGTGGATGAGAATATCTGTGATGGATATAGGCCCTCCTAGTCATAATCATCCATTGTGCACCAAAGTGAGAAACTGGCACACACAAATTGTATTAATAGGGGTGTGGTGATAATGAGGTACCTACAACAGATTGAGTAACCCTGTATGCTCCACACCGCAGATCCATTCCTCCATCTCTAATGTTGTCACACTTGAATTTTCATAGTAAACCCGTCTCATATACTTATCTGTTAACAAGTGGGGAAACCTGGCGTGATTTGCAAGGTCCCAATCCTCCATTTTTAACAGTGGGATCCGCGTGAGCCAATAACCTTCAAAAGGAACCCGCTTAGGTAGCAGGGGCGTGAAAATGGTGAATTTCTCAGAATCTGGGTCCTTTATGATCTTCACCTTTCCTTTTCGTGGAGGTATATACTCGAGTAGCTTGGTTATGGGCTCCATGCCTTCAATATCTATGCCTTTTTCTCCTTGGCCTTGTTTCACGTCCAGGTCGACTACCTTGTCTGGTTGATTATCTTTCTTCGACTTTTGTGTTTCAGAATGCTTTCATGGGGAGGAGCGCACCGACATCCGTTTCTTCTACTTGTCCTTCTTCAGTTTGGATGTTTGGGTTTCTCTGGTAGGGGTAGGTTTTGGCCTAGGCAAGCTCGGTGCCGTAGGTAGAAGCGCTAGATCTTCCATACTTAAGACTTCTGGGGTAGCTCCCTTAGAGGTGACATCGCCCGTACTCATAGTCTCAGCAGGACTTGGGCCAAGCATTTTGTCTAGGATAAACTTCTGGTTTAGCTCAGACAACTTAGAAAATGTGGGGCTCGTGACTAAATCCTCCTAATATGAGCAGTTCATAGGTGACAAACATCAAATATCACTAACAATTCTAAGAGTGCAAAGTGTTCTCTGTTGGACCAGCACACGTAATTTATAGGTGGTTTTTAATTCAAATTTGACTTCCCCCAAATTTCTGACAATTAATGTTGTTTTGGCGGAAAATATTCAAAATTTTTTGCATTAAGTGTTGCCATACCGCTCCTCTTAACTATCTTTTGGTTGTCAAGTTGTTGGCATGAAAGGGTCATCAGGGAGAAAAGGCCCTGGGTTCGGGTGCAGAGGGCCAGCAATGGTCCGATGTAGTCTAGGAAAACATCGACATTTTCACCTTACCCAAAGGGTAAGAAGTCTCACTCGAGGTGTGCCACGACCGGAAGTAAGAAAGGTTCATCATGGGGTCAAGGGAGCACCAATCGGGGCATCATCCAATAAAAAATATGTATTCATTACACACGAAACAGAGATAGAAATATGACAATGATTACACAAGAAATACTAAATACATGCATTTGATGGGACATTTAAACTTTTTAGAAACTCATCACACCACGAGATCCATACATATCATGATTCGTAACCAGTGTAGCCTTCTTTCTATTAACTTAAAAATAAAATAGTACAACATAACTTTGGCATTTACCAAGGAAACTACAAGGAATACTCGGATCAGATCCATGGCTTCGATCTTAGCCTCAAGGGCCCAGTTCACCAGGACTCCTATGTTCTGCTATCTGTCTGCAGCAACCAGATATTTGCACGCCAGCTCCAATAGCCTTGCCAACTATCCCATTAACCAACCAACTTCCCTTCTTTTCTGGCCCTCTCCTTTTATATTCCTTCCTTCTTACTGAACTGACAGTTCATTCTCAGCTGCTCTTTCACCTTCCCACCCACTCTGTTGCCTTTGTCTTCCGCTTCCACCTTGCCGCAACTCTTGCGCAACTGCTTGTTCCCGCCTTTCTGTCCAACTAACTCTTCTGCAAGCTAACCATTGCTACCACCTTCTTCCTTCTCATCCTCCGGTCAGCCAAAATTGATTAAAACCTTTTCAAAATTAAATGAAGGCCCTAATAGGCCTCGACCACAATCCTTTGACTCATCCCTGAGTTAATTCATTTAGACATTGATCTTTTGTACTGGTATTTCCATTGGTTCTATGGGTGGTGGTTGCACTGTCAATTGCATTGGTTCTTCTGACAGCGCGTCTGATGCTTCTTTTGCATCAGCCATTGCTCACGAAGTGGCATCTATCTCTACTACACTTTCCTGCCTCTGAGGGTCCCTTGTTCCAAATGAAGGCTCCAACTCCAGAACAGTTGCCGTGGTCTACTACCTGAACTCTCTGTATCTTTGAATGGCAGTGTCCCATTAGGTGAGGATTGCGTCAACACGTTGAGTGAATGCCTTGGCCGAATTCGATCTTAGCTTTGTGGGTCGCTGGTTTTGCAAGTCGCTCCATTGCTGTTTGCTGGAGTCACACACCTCCTTCAAAGTTAAAACCTACATCCGAATTGGTGGCTGCAGATCTCTGATTACCTTCTTCGTCTTTGTGGAATCCTCCTCGATGTGATCAACCTGGGCCTGAATGGTGTCAATCTGATCGTTGATCTCCTACAGTTGGCAAGGTCTGTACAATCCTTTTTGCTAGCAAATAGGGTGTGTATTTACTCTCTTATCAGATAGACCGAGTGATTCTTCAGCGCTAGGCTCCCTGGCCAGTTATGGACTTTGTTGATTAGAGCATAACTGTCGGTGAGGGCATCTGATAAGGCTTGTTTCTTTGCTTCCCCTTCGATGATTTTTCTCTCGACAATCCTTGTGTAGATCTCCACTGGGTCTGGCAGTGCAGATCTTACTATCTCCAGCTTCTTCTTCATGTCGACATTGGTAGCTACCAGGTTCGAGCATGTCGACTGGATGTGGTCGCAAAATTTTACCAGCGTGCACGTTGTGATGTTTGTTGACGCCTCTGTGTTTGCCTCAACGATTGCTGGCCACAATGTCTAGAACTGCTATGTGATTTGATCAACCTGGGCTTGCAAATATGAATTTGCTTACTGCAGGTGATCACGCTCTTCTGTTACTTCTTGCTTGTTGTTCATGTTCCTTAGCCAGATCCTCATGGATCCTTTCATCCATGTACGTTGCTTGCTATATAAATGTAAATAACTGGGTCGACGACCAGTGCTGGAGTGTGTCAGCTTACATTGTATTGGGTTGAGAGAACTGATGTTGGATAGGTATGTCACTGGTGATGGATTTGTCGGAGTGGGATGCGGGCGAATGAGCTTGCTATGACTGCGGGGTGAATTGTGGAGTGAGTGGAATGGTGCTAGGGTTTGGGACTAT
>APFE030531578.1:0-16705 GCA_000404065.3 Pinus taeda | reverse complement strand
TCCATTAAAATTTCACTATTATGTCCATTATATCACCTCCATTTCACTACCATGTCACTACCTTCATCTCACTTTCATTATCATTGGGTCACATTTATGTTATTCCAAACTTTATTGATTCTTAGCCTTTTAAAGTGAATTTGTGGTTAAAAATTAGAAAATAATGTGCATATTCTTATACCTAACAAGTGGGTTGAGATTGTTGACATGTGTAGGTTAAGAGGAGTCTTCTAGAAGACCTTTATGTGGCACCCTAAGGCCAAATTCGAATTTGAGTGGAGAGGATCATGGGATGATGAGGATATGTGTCACATTTCCTATTTGTATTGAAACTCTAAGAAGACATGTGTCTTATCATTTCCTATTTTGATTAGAACTCTAGAGGTATAGGGAGAAATTCATGGACTCTCATTAATGAGATGACTTCTCATATTTTTTTATAAATAGGAGATCTCTTTCCTTCATTTGGTAGCTTTTTAGTTTTGGAAAGTTTTTAGAATCTTTGGAGAGCTTTGTAAACTTTTGTAATTTTGAATAATTTGATTAAAGCTTTGATGTTCTCAACATGGAATGAGATGTGAAGTAGATGTCATGGAGCATATTAGAATGTAAGGTAGAGTAGATTGTATTTTGTAATTTTTCTTTGATGTAGAATTATGTAGAAACTTTCCTACAAATTAGATAGCTCTGATACCATGTAGAACTTTTTCTACAAATCAGCTAGCTCCGATACCATGTAGAAATTTCTCACCTGTAGATCACCCGGTAATGCAATGTACTAAAACAAAACACTTCATCTACTTCTACAAACAATTTAGCGGAAGCTTAATCAACCATGAGCAACATCAATAAGAAGACATATAACTGATAAGAAGGAACCAATCACACAAAACACATAATATATCACTGGGGAAAGCACCAGCATAAAACCCCAACAATGTATTATCAATCAAGTGGAAATCCTCTTCAACATACAAAAAGAATCAACTCAATAGCTATCCTGCTCTCTCTGTAATCAGAAGATCATGATGATCTTCAATCAGAAGATGAATATCATGGACTACCTATGCCTCAATATATAGGCCACAAGTCCTCCAATCTCCTATAATAGATCCTTCTCCATGCAAGGAATACTTACTACAAATATCCAAGCATCTGATAGTACACTGTTCCACATCTGATCTCAACTGGGTCTTTGACAAGACTGACATGCAACGGTTATCCATGAGTGAATCCTCAGTTATCTAAGATAATAGTTGTCACATGCCGGAAAGAATTAACAAACTATATTTTATTATTTTAACAACTTGTTAAAATAATCTAATGGGACTTGACTAGTTAGAACTAAGTCAACTGATTCTCTCATTATAGAACTGAACCTTATCTCCTTTAATCAAGGGATAAATTCCTAAATCAAGGGAGAAAATAATTGCATGATCTCACAAAGACTTCCAGTTTAATTTTCCATAATTAATTAACTCATGGAGATTAATAAATTAATATTTTAAATTGTTGTTAAGACCAAATTAATTTTACTTTCTATAGATAGACTAGGGACTGTTATAAATAGGAAGGGACCCAGAAATGCTATTTTTAGAACTTTCTATTTTTAGCAGTTTCACCTCTCACCCAATGTGGCCAATGACCTCACTGGCCAAACTGCTATTTTTAGACATGTTATTTTTAGCAGGTCTATTTTTAGAACATTCTAAATTTAACATTTCTTGTTGCACATTTTTAAACACTCCCTCTCAACAATAAAGGATTTCTCTCAAACCTGATCCTGTAACTCTGGAATGTTCTACATGCAGCACATCTACCCGGTCCATTTTCTCCAACAACACTTGGAACAAAAACACTTCCAACTGACCACTCCGTTGGGCTAGGAACATACTCTGATGCTGAAGCTCTACCTGCTGTTGACAAGTGCTCCCTCTCTGACATTTGTGCTACTGCAACATCTCAATGCATCTCGCACCATTGCACACCTCTTTGTGCCACCTAGCACTATGCAAAACACTTGTGTCTCTCGCATTGCTGCAGCCTGCTAGCTATGTGCTGTCCTGGGATTCCCTGCACTCTCGCTCTCTCTGCCGCTCCATTTGCATCTGTCTCTACCCAATCAGTCAGTTCCTGCTACTCCACATCGGGGCTCCTGTAGCAAGGTCTCATCCAAGAGTTGGGTACCTCAAGGATCCTGCCCCTCCTCCTTGGGACAACCACTCTACATCGCCCCACCTCCTACCTGGAGGTATGGCTACATGCGATCCCTCTGCCCGCTTGGCTCGAAGTGTCCCCCTTCTAGAGGTCTTTGCATGAGTAGATTTCTCTACTCGATCTCCTCTCAGCTTCCTTTGTTGTGGCTACTCCACAACCTCCTGAAGCTGCTGCACCAATCGTGGCTCCTCCACAATTGTCTGAGACTTCTTCTGGTGCTGCATGTTGAGAGGTAATACGCCCTCCCTCTCAACCACCAAGTCTCCATCAGTTGCCTTGCTACTTAAGGCTTTGCATGCATCTTGAACCTCAAGAGCATACAGATTCTTGACCCATGAACCAATCTGCTTCACCTGTCTTGTGATAATGTGTCTAAGGAAAACCTTTCCCTTACTGAAGACTACATCATAGCCTCTGTCTTCCAGCATCGTGATCAACACCAAGTTTCTCTTCAGTCCTGGTACATACTTGACATCAGTCAAGGTAAGGCGAGCTCCATAATCCCTCTGAAAAATAATTGTGCCTACACCTGAGACACTATACTTCTCATCATTACCCATCGCTAGGAGTATCCGGAGATCTTTCTCCTCCAAAGTACTGAACAAACTCTTGTCGCCGGTCATGTGGAAAGAAGCTGCACTATCAAGAAATCAACCACTTCCCACCATGGATTAAACCATGCATGCGAAGAGTGTGAAATCCAACTCAAATTGTGAAGCAAGTGCCTCATCTTCAGATCCTTCCCTGGATCCCTTCTTGGATTTCCTCCATAGACAATTTGTAGCATAATGGCCCACCTCATGATAGCGAAAGCAACCCACTTTTGGTTTGTCAACCTTATTCCCATCATTGGAAGAACTAGATTGGGAAAGAGAAACCTTCTCCTTCCCCTTCTTTCCCTTGCTAAGGCACAGTTCTTCTCATCATGCATAGATGAAGAACTGTCTCTAGTGCTCTGTCTGATCTCCTCCTGCATCAAATCCAACCATAGTTGTTCCCAATCTGGTAGTTTCTCCCTTCCATTCACCGTGTCCTGGTAGCTATGCTAACTCTTAGGAAGGCCAAGGAGTGCTAGACTCACCATATCCTCATCTGATGTCACGAACCCTACACTTGTAAGCTCATCCCTGCATGTGATGAGCTTGGTCATATACATAGAGATCGTCTCATTGCTTTCACACTTGATCTTTCGAAGTTTGTCCTTCAGTGCTAGCTTCCTTTGATCACTGCTATTATGATATAAATCTTTCAATGTTTTCCACATTACATGCATAGTCTCCTTCCCATGGAGGCTCGAGACAATGTGATCTCACACTCCCTCCAAGAGAACTCTCCTAGCTCTAGCCACACACTTCCTCCATTCCACCTGCTCAGTCTTGTCAATAGGCTTAGGGATTTCTTGATCAATGAAATCCTTAAGGCCATTATCTTCCAAAACTGCCTCCATGCGATCCTTCCAAGCTATATAGTTTGAGTTGCCATCAAGGGCATACTCAAGCCTCAAACCATAGAATGCCATCGATGAAATAGATGTGATAAGAACTTGAGATCTATATCCCGAATAATAATCTTCGAATTTCTCTTGCTAGTATACTGTTCTTGCTTGATCACCTGTGCTCTGATACCGTGTAAAATTTTGTAGAATTTTTCTACAAATCAGCTAGCTCTGATAGCATGTAGAACTTTTTATACAAATCAGCTAGCTTCGATATCATGTAGAAATTTCTCACCTGTAGATCACCTGGTAATGCAATGTACTAAAGCAAAACACTTGATCTAATTCTACAAATAATTTAGCAAAAGCTTAATCAACCATGAGCAACATCAATAAGAACAGATATAACTGATAAAAAGGAATCAATCACACATAACACAGAATATATGACTGGGGAAAGCACCAGCATAAAACCCCAACACTGTATTATCAATCAAGTGGAAATCCTCTTCAACATACAAAAAGAATCAGCTCAATAGCTATCCTGCTCTCTCTGTAATCAGAAGATCCTGATTATCTTCAATTAGAAGATGAAAATCATGGACTTCCTAGGCCTCAATATATAGGGCACAAGTTCTCCAATCTCCTATAATAGATCCTTCTCCATGCAAGGAATACTTATTATAAATATCCAAGCATATGATAGTACACTGCCCCTCATGTGATCTCAACTGTGTCTCTGACAGAACTGACATGCAACAATTATCCATGAGTGAATTCTCAATTATCTAAAATAATAGTTGTCACATGCATGCAAGCATTAACAAACTATATTTTATTAATCTAACAACTTGTTAAATTAATCTAATTGGACTTGACTAATTAGAACTAAGTCAACTAATTCTCTCATTATAGAACTGAACCTTATCTTCTTTAATTAAGGGATAAATTCCTAAATCAAGGGAGAAAATAATTGCATGATCTCACAAAGACTTCAAGTTTAATTTTCTATAATTAATTAACTCATGGAGATTAATTAATTAATATTTTAAACTGCTGTTAAGACCAAATTAATATTACTTCCTATAGATAGACTAGGGACTACTATAAATAGGAAGAGACCCAGAAATACTATTTTTAGAACTTTCTATTTTTAGCAGTTTCACCTCTCACCCAATGTGGCCAATGACCTCACTGGCCAAACTGCTATTTTTAGACATGCTATTTTTAGCAGGTCTATTTTTCGCACACTAAATTTAACATTTCTTGTTGCACATTTTTCAACATTGATTTCATTCAAGTACACCATTTTGTTGTTTTCAAGTTTTCAAGTTTAGATTTTCTATTCATGCAAGTGTGTTCAATCGGTTGATTGTAGATTTATCTAACTATGTAATCTATGCTTGACAAAATTGTCCAAGAAAGTAGTCCTCCTATTTTCCAATTGGTGCTTAGAGCATTAGAGCACACAGTAGATTAGTTTTCCTTTACATGTTTTTTTTATTGGCTTTCCGTTTCAAATTAGCATATCTAACTGTGTAATCTATGCTTGACAAAATAGTCCAAAAAAGTAGTCCTCCTATTTTCCAATTGGTGCTTAGAGCATTAGAGCACATAGTAGATTAGTTTTCCTTTACATGTTTTGTATTTGCTTTCCATAGTTTAATAACTCATGTTGTAAGTGAATATTTCCGAAAGCCCTTGGTTCACTAAGTGGTGAAGTATTTCATTTATGAATGAGTCTTTCTCTGCATTTTATGTTTACTTTTTCTTAGAACAATGAAGTATTGGATCCCTCAAAATACTATCACAAGGAGGTAGTTCTCCAAAAATTGTGTAGCAAAGTGATAAAACACTTCATTTAGCTGTTATCATTTTTGCTTTCATTTCATAGACATTTTTCCGATTTAGATTATCTAACTGTTCAAAGTTTGATTTGTTTTTATCTAATGTTCATTTCTTTTTCTCCTTTCTTTAGAAATTAGATTTTAACATTGAAATTCATTAGATTTAGTTGACCATTAACATTTAGATATTTTCACCTAGAAGCATAGATTTTCTTTCTTAGATTAATTTCCCTAAGCGTAAGAAACAAAACCCCCCAAAAAAACATAAACTATAAAACAACGAAGTAAGAGAAAGGTTAACCAAGCACATATAGTGCACCACACTTCATCAGTTTATAATATCCGGATTGATAATTTATGTAGAACAATTTAGGACACTAAATTGACAAGACATTTTGGCACTGTTGTCGGGGAAGTGTGATTAGGAGACCTTATTTCTTACATCTAAAAAAAATTAATAATTTCTCGAGTATGCTCTCCTCCCACACTTTGTGTGATCTGGAGGATCAAAAAAAGAACTTTTATGTTAAAAAAAATAAAATATTATTTCATTTGATTCAATAAAAAATATAAAAATAAAAATAAAAATAAAAATCAAATTGCTTTGATAGGTTCAGCTGTCCAAGATTGACTGGTTATGGTTTGAAGTGACCCTCAAAACATTGTGTCCTGTTTAATAAGATTTTGCAAATTAGCTGCAGAACGCAACCCTGTTCCGCAGCTATTTCCAAAGTTTAGTAGCTTACATGCGCCCAATGAAGAAACCAACCACATGGGCATCTCCGGAATCGTCCCGACATGGATCCTATCCTAGTCACCAAGCCCAGATCGATAAAATAACTAGCTTAAGATCTCAGTCAAAGTCCTGTTTTAAATACATTTACCTTGAAGCCTTAGTTGCCTGAAATTGAGAAACATTAATTATTTTTATAAAAACTTCACAATTTCAGAAAAAAAAAGGGAAACAATCAATGGCTATCTCCAATTTCTGTTTCCACTATGGCCTTAATAGAAAACCAACATTCTTTGTAGTAATTTTGGTACTGATATTGGATGTCGATTTGGGGACAAGTGCCATTTTTCCCTTGGTGAAAAGGAGCTTGGGAAGATAAATGCAGTGGCACACAATCTCAAAGATGATTTGGCAATAGGACCTTTTGGCAGTAGGTTCCCAGTTGTTGGCTTAGATGGAAAGCCTGGAGGTCTTCCTAGCTATCATGAGGCTACTCCTCTGGGTATGGCAGTTGTAGCTACATTTGGTGCTTTAGAAACTACAAAAATAAATGTCGATGCTGTACTTGTTGGTGCTATAATTGGGAAAGGTGGTGTAAATTCTAAGCAAATATGTCATTCAACTAGTGCAAGATTGGCTATAAGGGATCATGAGTCTGATACTAACCTAAAGAATATTGAGTTGGAATGTAGTTTTGATCTACAAATAATTTCAAAACCAAGGCGATCACGAACCAATAGGCATAACCAAAAGATCTGCAAATGAAAAAAATTTCAATCACAACATTTTCTAGAAAAAGAACGGTAAAAAATGTCAAACATTAACTGCGCGATTCGGCCAGATGAAAATGAATTAGGAAAAACTAAAACATGAGTTTTTTCAGGGGTGGGGTCAATTAGATAACCCAGAAATGATTTTAAGAAATTCGCAGCAGTTTGGGAGAATTTCTCGGTTCTGTGAAGCCTCTTTTTGCATGCCGCGTGAAGAAAAACATATTTTAATTGATGAACAGTCTGTTGTTTTAACTCAGCGTGCTTGGAGAGGGTAAATCCAATTTGGGAAATTATTGTGTGGTGGCATTCAATTCTGATTACATGCCTCCCATCTTTAATAACTCGTACTTCACTGTTACTTTAGTTTAACGACCGATTACATGATGTAACCTAGTTGGATACAACTCTTCCAAACTGATTTTTCATTTATTTCACTGAGCTTCTCTCTTAGACCTTCACAACCTTCATATGTATATGAGCACTAGGATTATTCATTTAGTTTTCGGTTCTCTCTGTCTTCATACAATCTATGTATACATCACCTCCATTCCTTACAACATCCGCACTAATTTTTGCATACGATTTCCCTGCTTCATATACTCTCTATGCTTCATTCCCATATCCATCATTTTCTTTCCACATATTGTGACATTTCATTTCTGACTTTGTAACTGTTTATACTTCTATATACCACTATCGTTTACAAAGTTTTTTTTTTCCACGCAGACAGTAAATAAGTTTTTTGAAAAATAGCAGAGAAGCTTATGAATAATTGGTCCTGTACACCAACTGCGATCTTGGACTTTTCTCCCTGGTACTTGGCTGCATAAAATCTCTTCTCCAATAACGTAAATCAGAAAACTGATGGTTGGTTGTCTCTTAGCTACGGAACACAGCCCTGTTCTGCAGCTAATTGGCTATTCCGCAACCATCTCCACACTTTTGTAGGTTACAGGTGTCAATAAAGGAAAATGACCATATGGGTAGCTTGGAAAACATCATAGCATGGATTGTATCCTATGGATCTGGCCTAGATTGATGAAGAAGACCCTGGTCAAAGGAAAGTCAAACAAAGAAACCTATGGAAAACAGGACATTGTTCTGTACATGTTTCTCAGAGATAAGGATCCGAAGCGGTTTCTTGAGGCCACAGACTTCATCTGCCACCTGCACAAACAAAATTAAATAAGGTTTATGTCTCCAAGCAACCGAGGAAAAAAAGAAAAGATAAAAATAATAATAATAATAATAATAATAATAATAATAATATATATTTGAATCAATGAAATAAGTAGGTTATTTGCTCATTTTTCTGAAAGGTATTGATTAATTTTGGACTGATGATGAAAAATGAATGGCTAACTTTCTGTTCAAGATTTTTAGCTACAGAAAATGGGCCCTGTTCTGCAGCTAAAGTCGTTCCACAGCTAAACATCAATTTTGCAACTGAAAAACCTCATTGTTCAAATTCAGCCTAACTTTCTCATACGAAATCAGATTTCAATGATTCAAGTGCCATTGGAAAGATATCAATGAGATCTACACAATGAAAAACCCATCATCAGTGTTTGAAATAGTAAATAATGAAATAAATTGTTGCAAAGATACAACATTTAACTTGAGGCACTAATTCTGAAGCAAGTATAAATTCTTTTGGTTTTCCTTTGTGAACTTGTTTCATTAATACGAATTCTTAGTTTTGTGTGTAAATATCATAACTAGAGAGATTGATCACCTCTCTCTTTTGATAGTTTTACATTCCATTGCAGAAGAACTATTAGTTTTTTTGTAGGTTCCACGAGGAAGGACAAATGACTACAAGTGAATAGTGTCTCTCTTAAGAGACCAATTTGTTTCATAAGAGGATGATTAGCAACAAAGAAGAAACATGCTAATGCAAAATCAGATCCAAACACTTGAAAAAATTTCAGATCCTATTGTCTCCATTACATCCATACTTCATAATAAACCATTCACCTCATTTCCCTTCATATTTTCCATTTACATTCACTTTCCATTACTTTTTGTCCACTCCTAACCCACAAATAAAAGGAAGAGGCTTAGTTACATGCTTATTGCCCATTGCCATTCTACTTTCCATTTCCATCTTCCATTTTCATTTTCCCTTTCCTGTCATTTTCATTTCGCAAATAAACCCTGCTTCAATGCAAATTATTGAGTTCATAGTCCTTTGAGTCTAAATTCCTTGCAAGAACACCTTGAGGCTTGCATGCCTTAATGGCAAGTCCTCGTGCCTACAAACAATGGGAATACATTAATGTCCCTTGTTCATCGGATCTTCTAGGTGACTCAACATTGGAAAATTTATTCGTACTTGGCAAGATGTGTTTAGGCATCTTGACTCTCATTGTCATCAATGGTGAGAATTCTTGTGTTGACTAGTGGCATCCATTAGTGGCCACTAAGTCAACAAATTCCTGCTATGTTCGACATCAGAACAACTCTTCACATAGTAGGAATTGTGCCAATGAGTTTTGAAGACACGAAGACTATTATTTTCAACATTTTGGAGCAGATTCAACAAGTTTTAGTGGAAGAAATAAAAAGTCATCTTGACTCTTTTATCCATGACTCTTTTTTTCTAGCCACTTGAAGAAGATTATGATCAGAATTTTTGTAGCTACCACACATACAACTCATCCATTTCAAAGGGTAAGTTAAGGTACATCATTTTCTAACTTTTGACCATAGAATTCCATAAAAACTAGAATGATAATTGTTAGAAAAATATTTCTCTTCCTCATTTCATAAAATTGCCAATACCATCAGCTGGGGGGGGGGGGGGATACATTCATATTTGTATCTTGCCATGTTCATATCATATTCAGAAGCCCACATTCTTCCAAAATATATTAACTATTACATTATTATTATGAGCATATAATGGATTTTCAAAAGTGCTTAGAGGATAATTGGATACAAACACAATCATGATTGTCACACAAGAACCAACCATGATGCAATCCAATAAAGATATACTTTGCAACAATAATCAAATTATCATTATGAAAATTTCAAAGATCAAAATTGAATACAACAACAAAGTATGGTTGCAACACAAGAACCAACCATGTTGCAATTCAAGTAAAACAATTTGCAGAAGTATGAAGTTATCAAACGATATCATGCAAAGTTAAGCCAAAGCTCAAGGATCAAAAGAATTAATGTCATATATATTGCATGAGGACATGCAATAGCTTTAGTTGGGGTTTATGTTGGGTATTGAAATTGTCATTCACTTACGTTAAAATTTCACTATTATGTCCATTATATCACCTCCATTTCACTACCATGTCACTACATTCATCTCACTTTCATTATCATTGGGTCACATTTATGTTTTTCCAAACTTTATTAATTCTTAGCCTTTTAAAGTGAATTTGTGGTTAAAAGTTAGAAAATAATGTGGATATGCTTACACCTAACAAGTGGGTTGAGACTGTTGACATGTGTAGGTCAAAAGGAGGCTTCTAGAAGACCTTTATGTGGCACCCTAAGGCCAAATTCGAATTTGAGTGGAGAGGATCATGGGATGATGAGGATATGTGTCACATTTCCTATTTGTATTGAAACTCTAAGAAGACATGTGTCTTATCATTTCCTATTTTGATTAGAACTCTAGAGGTATAGGGAGAAATTCATGGACTTTCATTAATGAGATGGCTTCTCATCTTTTTGCATAAATAGGAGATCTCTCTCCTTCATTTGGTAGCTTTTTAGTTTTGGAAAGTTTTTGGAAAGCTTTGCAGAGCTTTGTAAACTTTTTTAATTTTGAAGAATTTGAATAAAGCTTTGATTTTCTCAATATGGAATGAGATGTGAAGTAGATGTCATGGAGCATATTAGAATGTAAGGTGGAGTATATTGTATTTTGTAGTTTTGCTTTGATTTCATTCAAGTATGTAATTTTGTTGTTTTCAAGTTTAATAGATTAGATTTTCCATTAATGCAAGTGTGTTCAACCAGTTGATTGTAGATTTATCTAAATGTGTAATCTATGCTTGACAAAATAGTCCAAGAAAGTAGTCCTCCTATTTTCCAATTGGTGCTTGGAGCATTAGAGCACACAGTAGATTAGTTTTCCTTTACATGTTTTGTATTTTATTTCCATTCCAAATTAGCATATCTAACTGTGTAATCTATGCTTGACAAAATAGTCCACGAAAGTAGTCCTCCTATTTTCCAATTGGTGCTTGTAGCATTAGAGCACATAGTAGATTAGTTTTCCTTTACATGTTTTGTATTTGCTTTCCATAGTTTAATAACTCATGTTGTAAGTGAATATTTCCGAAAGCCCTTGGTTCACTAAGTGTTGAAGTATTTCATTTCTGAATGAGTCTTTCTTTGCATTTTTATGTTAACTTTTTTCAGAACAATGAAGTATTAGATCCCTCAAAATGCTATCACAAGGAGGTAGTTCTCCCAAAATTGTGTAGAAAAGTGATAAAACACTTCATTTAGCTGTTATCATTTTTGCTTTCATTTCATAGACATTTTTCTGGCTTAGATTATCTAACTGTTCAAATTTTGATTTGTTTTTATCTAATGTTCATTTCCTTTTCTCCTTTCTTTAGAAATTAGATTTTAACATTGAAAGTCATTAGATTTAGTTGACCATTAACATTTAGAGATTTTCACCTAGAAGCATAGCTTTTATTTCTTAGATTAATTTCCTTAAGCATAAGAAACAAAACCCCCAAAAAACAAAAACTATAAAGCAACAAAGTAAGAGAAAGGTTAACCAAGCACATATAGTGCACTACACTTCATCAGTTTACGATACTCAGATTGATAATTTATGTAGAGAAATTTAGGACACTAAATTGACTAGACAGATATTATCCTTAGACTACTTCTTGGCTCTCTTAGTTACTGTTTGGAATGTTGTGCTACATGCATTCCCTCCCGCAGACAACCCTATTAGATGACTAATATCCTCCACATGGATGAGATACTCCTTGTCCAACCATAATGATCCTCTGTGCATCCTGCTCGCCAAAAGTGTGGTACATTGCATTGCGGAAAATTGGGTGTCGAACACAGGTAAATTCCTTAAATGGAGTAACGTTGATCTCTGTAGCCCTTTGAACTCCTTCTTGACCCAGGAGGTCTTTGTGCCATCCTCCTTTTGGAAATACTCCGCATAAACTTCGCTTTTCATGGCTGGGAACTAGAAACGATATGTAAAATCATTGTCTACCAAATTCGCCTTGTCATATTTTCCATATAGGTTATCGACCATTGCAATTATTTCATCTAATGTGTCTCACAGGATGAATACAATTCCTTTTTCCATCTCCTTTCACCTGTGATAAACAATCTGCACCTGAGGTTTCCTACTTCTCTGTCTCTGCTACTGTTCTTCAAAGCGCACTGTAATTCTTATGCTATCTATGATTGAAGTTATGGAATTCCCTTCATTATCCTGTGAATTAAGTAGTCAGACCTGACACGATGTTTCTTGATTGATTGGACCTTAGCAACTAATTACTCTGGCAACTTTCCCATGTGTTCTAGCTTTACCTTATTGTCGTCGGTCGACCTAGACGTGATAGCCGTGACATGGACTGGGAAAGTATAGAGTAGGCTACATGGCGTATTTATTTTGTTGTGATGGGGTTATTTATTATCTAATTTTGTACCCAATGGGAAAATATTTTGTGGCTCCTACTTTGACAGTTGCATTATTAGTTACTTAATATGGAAATGGCTATCGGTACAACGAAGAGGACGGGTACAATGTGTGATCATAAAGTTTGGAAAAGTGCATGCCTATGTGTACCTTGCTAATGGGGATTACATGTGTGACTACTAAAACTAACTCTTCCTCTCCCCTGACCACAAATGGGTTGTGACACGCTGAAGTTGCTGTCGCAACCTTATTATCCTTCTGCTCATTTTTATGATATGACTATACTAAACCTAATGGCTTTTTTTTTTGAATTATGCATTGTAGAAGGGTTTCAGGCATGCGCCATTCACCCATCCATGTAGTAGGACTCCATCTAGTTGCATGAGCATTAGTGTTCCCGAATATATGATTTCCGTGACTATAAATGCGCCTAACTAGTGCATCTGCAGTTTCCTTGGGAACTTCTGGAACTTGCTGTCATATAGGAGTACCTATTCCCTTATTTCCAAGGACTGCTTCCTGATATGCCTATCATGCCACACCTTTGCCTTCTCTATTCCAATGACTGATGAAACTCAACCAAGAAGTGGGTTTCCTCAAGTTCCAACAACTTACCCAGTCTGTCTGTAGGTTACCCCAAACATAAATTACCTGCATACGAATTCTAAAACACAGAAAATAAACAATGTGAGAGCAGAACACATAAAACACATATACACAGAGATTTTCCCTTGGATCCCAAAACTGGGACTACCAGCTTGATTTTTCATTATGTTCCTTTCAATGTTATAATACATATTTATACATGTTGAAGCATCAAATACCAGGGACCGAAAACTATCGCGTCCAATACCATGGACCAAAAACCATTGTGTCCAAAAACATGTGCAAAAATCCTGCACAGAACCATAGGTGGGTCTACCCAACCTAACATAGGGTCCAAAACCAAAATTTTCCAGGGCGCTGCCCTGGACTCCATAAAGTGGAGTTACGAGTACACCTCAAACCCCATGTGACCCCCCCCTCTAACCCTTGGTTAACTACGTGGGATAGTCGTGGAAAGAATATAACACAACCCAACATTCTCCCACTTGTTGTTTTCTTTCCAAAGGGGGCCACAAGAGAGCTTAGTCATTTTTTCAGCCCTGAAATGCCCATTGTCTCTCTACACCAAGGGAACTTCTTAGAGCTCACTGATTTTTTCAATGCATCTGCAGTATTCTTCAAAGTGTCCACCTTTACCAGCAACAACTTTTTGTCTTCTATCATATCCCTCACAAAATGATACTAAACATCAATGTGCTTTGTCTTTGAATGATATGCAGGGTTCTTTGCCAAGAAAATTGCACTTTAGCTGTCATAGTCTATCCTTATAGGTTCCTGTACTAAACCCATACTTGAACACAATCTTTGCAACCAAACTGCTTCCTTGCTTGCATGAGTGGCTGCCATGTATTCTGCCTCTGTAGTTGATAGTGCCACTACAGATTGTTTCTTACTCATCCAACTGACTGCACCTCCAAATAGGTTAAACACATACCCACTTGTAGATCTTCTTTGATCGAGATCTCCTGCACAGTCTGCATCAACAAAGCCATGAATATCCAAAATTCTGTCCAATCCTGGTCTTTCTTGGTAGCACAAACCATAATCACTAGTGCCACGCAAATACCTGAAAACCCGCTTCACTGTTGTCCAATGCTCCTTTCCTGGTTTTGACATAAACCTGCTCAATAGTCCCACTGCATGTGCAAAGTCTAGTCTAGTACAGACCACTACATACAACATGCTACCGACTGCACTTGTATATGGAACACAAGACATGTCCTCTTCCTCTTCTTGTGTCTTGGGACATTGTTCAGTAGATAACCTAACACCTACAGGAATAGGAACCTTCATCGGTTTACTATCCTGCATATTAAACCTCTGCAGTATTGTTTCAACATACTTCTTGTGGTTTAACCAGATCTTCCTCTTTGCCCGATCTCTTTTAATTTCCATGCCGAAAATATAGTTTGTAGCACCAAGATCTTTTATGTCAAATTTGGAGGAAAATTGGGTCTTTAAATCCTGAATAATTTCTTTGACATTTCCAACCAACAAACATATCATCCACATACAAGACTAGATAAATAACACGGTCACCAATTAATTTAAAATACACACAGCGATCTGCTTTGCTTCTGGTGAAGCCAATTCCTCGTATAAATGTATCAAATTTCTGATACCACATCCTTGGTGACTATTTTAGCCCATACAAAGAATTCTTTAACTTGCATACCAGTTCTTTCTTACCCTTCACCGCAAAGCCTTCAGGTTGCTTCATGTAGATTTCCTCTTCCAGATCCCCATGAAGAAATGTTGTCTTCACATCCATTTGTTCTATCTCAAAATCAAAAGCAGCAAAAACAAATAAAAGTAATCTAATAGAAGTTACCTTGGCAACAGGAGAAAAAATATCACCAAAATCAATTCTCGACACCTAGGAATAACCTTTTTCTACCAACCGAGCTTTGCATTTCTCCACTTTTCCTTCTGCATTTGTCTTCTTTTTGAACACCCATTTTCTGCCAATGGGTTTCCTTCCTGCCGGCAACTCCACCAGATCCCAAGCCTCATTTTTGTGCAAAGATGCCATTTCATCAACCATGGTCTCTTTCTAGAGTTTTCCATCCTCTAAATTGACTGCTTCCTTCACAGTTCTGGGTTCATCATCAGTAACAGACAAAGCAAAATTTGAACAGAAAGAAGATGGACTATACCTTTCTGTCTACCTTCTTTCTCGAACTGATCTTCTCACAGTGGGAGTTTGTGGCTCTTCATCTTCTGATTCCTCCTCTACTGTAGAGTCTACTTCTTCCTCCTTTAACTTAAACTATATCTTCTCAGGTTCCTTTGGTTGGACTTCATATTTAATAACATCTTTCACCTCTTTGAACACCACATCTCGGTTGTACACAACCTTCCTTGTTACTAGGTTCCAAAGCTTATAACCCTTTAAACCATCCTTATACCCAATAAAGATGCAATTTTCAGATTTACTATCCAAGATGTGAAAGAGAGGGTTTCTTACCAGTCCATACCTCTTGAGGAGTCTTATCCTCCAACGCTGATGAAGGTGACCTGTTGACCAGGTAACATGCAGTATCCACCGCCTCTGCCCATAATTCCTGTCCTAACCCGGCACCACTGAGCATTCTTCTTGCCCTTTCCATCAATGTCTTATTCATTCTTTCTGCAACTCCATTTTGTTGAGGTGTATATGGAGTAGTCTTCTATCGTGCTATACCACACTTCTTACAGAATTCTTCAAAATCCTTGCTGCAAAACTCTCCACCATTATCTATCCTCAACACCTTTATCTTCTTCTCTGTTTTATTTTCCATGAGAGCCTTAAATTATTTAAACCTGTCGAAGGCTTCAGATTTGTTCTTAAGAAAATATATCCATGTATTCCTTGAGAAGTCATCTATAAATGATACATAGTACACAAACTTACCCAGTGATGGAACCTTCACAGGTCCAAACACATCACTATGCACAAGTTCTAATATCTGTTTCCCCCTCTTACTACTAGAGGGGAAACTCACTTGATTCTGCTTCTCATGTACACAATTTTCACAGAAATCAAAATCCAAAGAGCTATTACTCATACCTTCTACCATACCTTTACCATGAAGCATTTGAAGGCCCTTCTCTCCAATATGTCCAAGCCTTTGATGCCACAACATGGTCTTCTCTCCAGAGACCACTAGATTTTTTGCTCCACTTTCAGGAACCATAGAACTGTTGCGCCCATCAATAACAGTGCCACCTTGTAGCTAGTACAGAGTTCAATTCGAACTCCCCGCATCAATACCAGTGGTCCCCGAAACATTTTGCAGGTATCCTTCTCGAACACTATTTTTTACACCTGCATCATCCAACTTGCTTACAAAAATCAGATTTCTAGCTAATGCAGGAATATGTAGAACACCTGGAAGTGTTCTAACCCTTCCACCTTGCAACTTCAACTTTAATTTTCCATGACCAATGATTCTAGCCTTC
>APFE030531545.1:0-37716 GCA_000404065.3 Pinus taeda | reverse complement strand
ATATGTAAATGCAAACATCATACATCCATAAATTCAGCTACCCAATTCATACATAAAAAAATACCTACTTCCTAATGAAAAGCATAAGGAAGAAATACCAAAACACTTACCTTTAAAAATATTAGTGTAAAGAAACTAACTTCAACCATCTAATAACATGTCCCTCTCTCCCATTATTTCCTTATCCGCAAAACCCTATTGCAACATAGTAGGTTTAAAATTTATTAGAATGAAATCTACAGATTTATGTTGAAATACTTATTATTATTCAAATTGATTTCGATATATATATATATATATATTATACTATATATATTATATATATATAATATTATATATATAATATTATATATACTTTTTCAAAATTATTTAAATTTAAATTCTGCATTTTTTATATTTAAATGTAGGAATATTCAAATATTTATTTTGACGGAGTTACTATTACATATCAATTTTAAAATTTTTTAAAAATATATATAATATAAATAATGCATTATATATATTGGAAATTACAAAGTTTACCTTTATATAATGTTTAAAGATGTACTAAGGCTATTTATTCTGTTAAATGATTTCTATGACTACATATGGGTTTCTTATACCAATAGAAGAATAGTCTTCAATATTTGCTTTCTTCAAAATGTTTAAAATTTGCTGGGAAATTTTAATAAAACATCAAGCAAAAACTAACAAAATAATGAAAACAAATATTTTTGACATTGCAATTCAGCACTAGGACAGAATATTCTTAAGGTCAACCACCATCCAGAAGTAAAATATGCCACTATTTTGATAACCATAACAATGTCACTAACATAATAAGAAACTCTGAAGAGATTGTAACTTGCTCAGAGAAAAATACCGAAACCTCTACATTTTCACTTTCTTCTTTATATTATTAATTAAGAAAATGGAGAGCGATGTTTTCAGTAGGCATCACCCATCAATTATGAGAGCGTTGACTAGCCAAATCTTAACATATATGAAAAAATAATCTGGAACTTTCACAATTCACAATCATTAGTTTGATGGTCACTGGCGAGAAACGCTAGTTAAAACATACATCCTACATCCATGAGGCTTCACTGATGCTATGAGACTGCCTTGGTGATTTTCTTCCAATTCTCTGTGCTGTTAAATTTAATAAAAATAAAATGTCATAGTCAAGACAAAATGAAGAAAGATGATAGTTTAAATTTGACAAAGAAAACTCCGTTTTGTGCTTACCTTCCATAAGTTTCTAACCGTGAAAAGAGCTGAGGGATTCAATCCAATATCTTCCCATTTGCCAGTGATTCTAGCTCTTGAGTTGCTTTTATTCCATAGAACCACAGCTACACGGTTGTTAGATAGAGGACCTGCCCATACCTGAACAAAGTTTTTACAATTAGAATAATTTTTTACAATGAGAATAAATCAGACGTCACTTTTCTCTACCACAAGAAATTTCCCTTGATTTACATGCTCCTACAAACTGCATTATGTCAAGATTCCGTATAGCTAAAATTTGAAATCTGTTCTTCCTCACTTTCAGGTTTAAAATCAGCGACAATGAAGTTTTGAAAGAAACCAAAGATGCAAATTTATGAGCCCTTACATAATTTGAAACATGCCATATACTGATTTGTAGTTGAATATGGAGTTGTATCTCTCTTAATGGGAGAAGACAAGGATTTGTGTAGCATTTTTTTCTACTGTTAATATGAAACGATAGAAAAAAAGGTCATAAACTTGTATACCTCGAGGTCCACTTGCTTGCTCACTTTTTTCCCTTGTACTCCCAAAGGATCTGAAAAAACAAAACACAGAATACTTAGTTTCTAAATACAAATGTTTGTAAAAGAATTTCAGGAAGAGACTCACCTTGATTGACTACAATAACCTGAGAGTTAGTCAAGATTCCGTAAGTCTTCTTGTCGATAGATGTTACATGACATCCAATCAATAGTGGTGACTGAAGCAGAGAAACAATATTACACAAAGAATGTTACATTACAACATTACTCACAATCTTATAAATAAACATGGTAATAGTTGTCTAGTCACCTTCATCAAAGCCCAGATGCTGAAATGTGAAACATATTCCTCGGTAGTCATTTTTCCATTTTCGACTTCCAACATATCTGGATCTGTTACAAAGAAAATGATATCTATGATAAACATTTGGAAAAAAAGAAAAGGAACTAAATCTCTAACAAAAAAACTCCAATAATGTATTTGACTGGGCTCATAGGGTTATAGAAACTTTTACCATTCCACCACGTGGACCACCAAAGCTTGCATATTCATTGCTTTTATCTGCATGGGATACAATGCTGCAAAGCAAAACCAACGTTCATCTTGATTTAGAAGCCTTTGAAATTCCAAATATATATTCTAGTTAGAAGCTATAGATAACAACCTTTCCCACTTGTCCTCAATGTCTTGTGTTGTCCTCCAACTCCTTCCAATTTGTCGAGCCCAGGTGGCTGGAACATCCAGTCCCCTGAATCAAAAACAATATAACATCATCATCTCCGAGTCCATCATATAGTTAAGACACCCTTAGAAATGTAACCCACCTACCACTCACACAGGGAATAGAATATTGGCCGCTGAGTTCTCAAAAGTGCATCATGCATCTTTGGGTACCTGCGCATTCCAAAACCAGATTCTGACAATGGCAAGCAAATGTGAATGGAAAAGAAAACTAAGAAGGATTCCATTACTGACAGAAAAGATTTACCGGATTTCAGGCTTAGAGCCATCATTGTAACAATTATCATATTTGAGGTAATCCACGCCCTTCAAAAGAACAAAACATTATCTATTACTTAATCAATATACCATAGTTGACTCTTAAAGAATTTAAAATATAAAACAGTAATACTTTACCTATAAAAAACTCAAAAGGAAAAGAGGATTACCCAATAAGCGAAGGTATTGGCATCCACTTCCTCATGTCCCAAGGAACCTGGCTGCTTTTGACAGGTATAGTACCTGATAAAAAAGAGAAGTTCGTGAGATTAAAAAAATAGGAAACAAAATACAATGTATTCACGAATCTGGCCTCCCTTGTAGAGTGGGTGTTTTATAACAAACCACCAATGTTCAAATCTCAGAAAGACCTCGTTTGTGTAAGTATGCATTCATGAAATTTAAACTAGACTTTGATGACTTTTCCAAAAGGCATGTTTTCCACTCTTAATTATCAAAGAAAGCATCTTATAAAAGAGACAACTAAAATATAAATCACCTATTATACCCAGAATCTGAATATATTCCCAGTTTGAGGCCCTTGCTGTGCACATAATCAGCAAGAGCCTTGATACCAAAGGGAAACTTTAAAGCACTTGCAACCAATCTCCCCTGTATACACAATAGCACAAGAAATTCATCAGAGAAGCAGATCAATAAATCTTTTTTAAAAACTGACACATGCATAAATACTGTAATAAAAATGGAAAAGTATTTTTGTAATAAAAAGGGAAAAGTGAAGGGAAGCGGATCAATAAATCCATTTTAATGGTGCAACGTGCAAAAGTATTGTAATAAAATGCAAAAACAAAGGGAAACAGATCAAGAAATCCATTTTAAAAACGGCTACTTGCAGACATGTTGCAGTGGAAAGGAAAAGCAATGGGAGAGACAGGGTGTACATTTTGATCACGATAGGGCTCTGCCCAGCAATCATTTGTATGCACAGAAAACAAAACCAAGCAATCCAAATCAAGAGTTGAGTGATGTAATTCCCCAAATTATGAAACGATAGTCAATTTGGGTATTGTTGTCTCAACTATATTTATATAAGTATAACCTAACTTCGAGAGACCATTTGATACGAAAGTATCAGCTGTAAATATATACAACATTCCATTAGATTCTGGTCCGTGAATAGCTACAGTTCTCCAAAAATGTAGTACGTAGTTGGAAAAGGATTCAAGAAAAGAAAAAAGTGCAATACCTGTTTCTCTTATAATATTCTCATTGATGCTGCAGCCGTAGTGATTCCAGTTATTCCATCTACTTAGATCAAAATTTCTTCAACATCATTTATGAACTGAAATCCAAAGCAACTCATAAACTCACATACTAAAATATCTAATCAGTTATATAACATATCTCACCCCATAGGACGAGTCTGCGCAAGGCCATTCTGAAGCAAACGCCCTCCAAAAGTTCTATTCTCAGCACCACAGGTCACCATTGAACATATAAAGGCAAAGAGCATGGCATATATGAAAAATCCATATCGAAAATCCATGGTTCAATTGGAAGGTAAGAATGAATAATGGACTCTAGGAAGAAGAAGAGAGATTTATAGCCACAGCATGCGTGCTGTATTTTGTGAGAACTTTAACCTTTTAAGCTTTAGGCAGGCCGATAATACACTTATTCATGGATTGAATAAACTGACTGTTCACAATTTTTCATGCACTGTTATGACTCTAGGTATTTGACCCAGGCCGGTAATACAGTTATTCATGGATTGAATAAACTGACTGTTCACAATTTTTCACGCACTGTTATGACTCTAGGTATTTGAAAAAACTGACTGTCCACAATTTTTCACGCACTGTTATGACTCTAGGTATTTGAATAAACTGAGTGTTCACAATTTTTCACGTACTGTTATGACTCTAGTTATTTGAAAAACTGACTGTTCACAATTTTCCACGCACTGTTATGGCTCTAGGTATTTGAATAAACTGATTGTTCATAACTTTTCATCCACTTTCATGACTCAAGTTAAAGTAGTAGCAACGTGGTACCGACTGTTCACTAAAAGAATCGGCTCAATTGGGCACAATGGAATGCACAACTCCCACTTAATTTGAATAAACTTACTGTTCACAATTTTTCACCCACTTTCATGACTCGAGTTGAAGTAGCAGCAACGCGGTACCGCTTGTTCACTAAAAGAATTGGCTCAAGTGGGCACAGTAAAATGCACAACTCCCACGTAATTCTTGATGCTCATTCACATTATTCCTTCCAAACTGTATAATATTATTTGAAATAAAATGCATAAATTAATCTCACTAAAAGAAAGATCGTAAATTAATCTGTTCGACCGCCAATTTTTTAAGTAATTAAATAATTTGAAGTGCATGTACTGATTGAATTAGACAAAATCTAATAGTTTAGTGTAACACGTAAGCTCTGCAAGTCCTTGCATGCAATGTGTAATAATATAATCTGTTACATAAATGGTCGTTGATCTGTAGTGGAAAGAAGACTTGCATGCAATGTGTAATAATATAATCTGTTACATAAACTGCCGCTGATCTGTAGTGGAAAGAAGAAGTGGGACTCCTGTAAATCTATATTTTTTTATAGACATATTTATGACACATGCAAAAATTTGAAAATGTTATACTTTGAAAATGTTATAGTTTTAAGTGAAGTTTTTTTTAGAGTTTACAGTAGATATTTTGCTAAAAAATTGTGGTTAAATATTGATTTGTGTTGTTATGATTTTTTGATTGTATATATAGATTTAGCACCCTCAAAAACACTTAGAGCACTTTGATTATGAAGAATTCACTTGTCAAACTTGGTATTTCAATGAATCTCTGTCAATTCTAAGCAAATCAAAAAATAAACTAGAAAACATAGGAAGACTACTTAGTTTTTTATTTTGAATTGATTTTTTTTTAATTAATTAATTTATTTAATCACAACTTTTGCTTTTTTAAAGTATTTTTTCACTTAATTAAATTTAATTTTTTTATTTTTTTTATTTTATTGATATAATAGGTAGAAAATTTGAGTGTTGTCCCAGAATATTTTTGAAAAATTAAATTTATCTAAACATTTTTTCTAGTTAATTTTATTTAGAATAGAGTAAAGATTTTTTGAAATCTTAAATTTTAGCTATATAATTTGCAAAAATATAATATCTGAAAGATTTTCAAAATTATTGAATTTATTTTATACATTTAAAAAGTACTTTAAACCACTAAAATTCGAACCCCAATAAAAAAAAATAAATAATAAAAATATCTAATAATTAGGCTATTCAAAATTAGATATCTCAAATATCTCAACAAAAACATTTGAAACAGTTGGTATGTTTTAGATTCATGTATATTGACCATATATATTATATAAAAAAGATAAATGATGATGACCTCACAACTCCAATTGATCAAACCCTCCTGAACTCATTATATCAAAGGAGAGTCTAGTGTACGCACAATTTTAGAAGAATTATATTAATGATAAAAGCGCACTGACCAAGTTTTCCACAACTGGAAAAAATAATAGATGTCAAGCTATTTTAAGTCGGAAACATCGTAAGCCATAAACCAACTTATCTGAAAATCAATACTTGCATTATTATAATAATTAGCATTTGCACCAAATGTTGCAAAGGAAACGCCGTAAGGCATAAATTGAAGAACACAAATACAACAAAAGAATACTTTGATAAAGAGAAGAATACTTTGATAAAGAAAAAAAATACATTGAACGCTCAAATCAGTGCCCCATAAACTGGAACCACTTAGTAGACATATCTATCAACATTAGGATTATACATAATGATCAAGAAATTTCCCATGTACAAACAACACCTTCCATAACAACCTTTTGTCACATCCACATTTTTAAAAATGCCTTGGAACGTGATTGGAATCTCCCCTATTGCTTTTTTCATTATGTAGATAAATCTTCCATATTGTTATTTTCATCATGAATATTGTTAGTTCATTGTTGTAAAGTGTTCGTGTGTTAAATTTACTACTATAAGTTCGACAAGAGAAAAACATTCTTCAATTAGCATAACATATTTTTGATTTAGCAAAATTATTAAAAAAAAACATATCTAAGACTGCCAAGTTTCTCTAATAAAATATTTCTGCCTACACAAAATTACTAAAGAAAACACATATCTAAGATTGCCAAATTTTTCTAATTCTTTCTAAACCGCTCATGATGTCAATCATGTTGGGTCGTTTTTGAGGGGACTCTTGTGTGCATGAAAACCCAATACTCACAAGTTCAGTAATAAGATGAGCTTTGATTGGTAGTTCATTTGTGTCATCATCGGCTTTCCTCAATAAATTATTGTCAATGACTTCTTCCACTTTATTTGGAAAATTAATGGTTATCCATCTGGGAAGATTCAATCCTTCCACGAACATGTTGTTGGTTGGTTTCTTTCTGGTTAAGATCTCTAACAGTACTATTCCATAACTATATACATCTCCTTTTGTTGAAACGTTTTCACCCAATCCATATTCTGCAAAATGATTCAAACCATTTTAATAAAAAAACTCAAATAAAAAGTTTATAAATATGACAAAATGTAAGACATAAATGTATTTAACCAAACAAAAGTTTATACCTGGAGCAATATAACCAATGGATCCTTTAAGTATATGTGCAGAAGTCACTGATTCTATATCATTTGCAAAAGTTAATCTTGCAATACCAAAGTCTGCTATATATCCTGTCATGTCATCTCCTAAAAGCACATCACTAAGTTTTAAATCACAATGCACCACTTGCACAAAACATTGGTGATGTAGATATATCAAACCCTGAGCTATGTCTATGGCCATTTGTAATCTTTGACTGAAGCTCAATTGGCATACATCTTCTTCACCCGGATATAACCACTTTTCCAAGCTTCCATTTTCCATATAAGGAAATACCAAAGCTTTGATATCAAAATTTGAACAACAGGTAATGACTTTGATCAAATTCCGGTGTCTAATCTTTCTCAACGCATTACATTCACTGATAAAACTTCTTTGAGCCTCTTCATTTTGCAAATTGAGAACCTTGATTGCAACCAATGTGCCATCAGTCAAGACTCCTTTATAGACTGATCCAAAACCACCTACTCCTAACAAGTGTGTACCACTGAATACGTTAGTTGCAGAAATAATTTCCTCTTGTGAGATTCTTGGAAGGCCTGAATTCCAAGGAATAGCTTCTGTAACCTGTAATCTCGAGGAAAGATCTCCTCGAACGCGTCCCTTGCAATATTGCCAGATTAAGAATCCAAGGAATAAAATGCATATTACAACAACAGAAATACCAATAGAGATTATTACCCTTTGAACAAGCCAATGATTATTGTGAACATTGGAAATGGGAGATGGACATGGTGGCAACTGTACCCATTGTCCGCAGAGACCGAGATTTCCCATGAATGCTCCACTTCTAAGTCTTCTTAAAATCCCGCCTTCGGAAACTTCCCCCTTCAACTTATTGAAAGAAAAGTGCAAATGGTGAAGCATTTTAAGGTTTTCTAGGGACATAGGTATTGTTCCTGACAAATTGTTTTCGGAGAAATCCAAGTCCTCCAAAGATCCCAGTTTCCCAAGTTAATCTAGAATTGGGCCATCAAATGAATTCCATGACACATTGAGATAGTTTACTTCTATGCAACTTTCAAGTTCTTTTGGAACAGAACCAGTTAATCGATTGACAACAACGTTTATTTCTTGAACCATGGTCATCTTGCTAATCTCCAGAGGCAGGGGGCCTTCTAATAAATTGCTGGACAAGTTGAAGAAGAATTGCAAATTTGCAAGACCTACAACTGTTCGTGGTATATTTCCATTAAACGTGTTGTGAGACAAGTCCAACACCTCCAATCTCAGGCAATCTCCTATATTCGGGGATATGCTTCTAGATAATTTGTTTTGATCAAGGTAGAGGTCTCTCAGCTGTTTCAGTTGACCCAAAGAGTGAGAAATTTGCCCAGAGAGGTTTTTTTGGCTCAGAGATAAGAGTCCTAATCTTTGTATCGCGCCAATTTCCATTGGGATACTTCCTCGTAACTTTTTTTTGTCCAAATACAACCATACCAACTTTTGAAGTTTGCCCAGTGTTGAAGGAATGGATCCATTGAAGATATTCCAATCTAAATTAACATATGTCAGATTAGCTAGTTGTCAATCTCTGGTGGTATTTTTCCACCTATTTCATTGTGGCTCAAATCGAACACAGACAGTCGGGGAAGCTATTGAATGGAAGAGGCTATAGTGCCAGTAAGATGATTTTCACCTGTGTATTTGTTCAAGGAAGGAGCAATTAGTTAGAGCAGTAAGAATAGGTAATGTCGTGTTGCTCCCACTTATGAGCTGATTTCGTCCTAAAAAGAGCCGTTCCAATCTGAATAGCTGACCCAACTGCACAGGCACCATCCCAGTGAGTTGATTGATTGTTAAATCGAGGACCTGGAGATGGGTATAATTAGCAAGGGTTTTTGGGATTTCCCCTCCAGGTTTATTTCCCCATAAGAATAAGTTTTCCAACTGAGATAGCCTACCACCAAACTCCCATAGTTATGACGAAGATATAGGGTATTAAGCTGAGAAAGCCTCCCCAATTCAGAAGGAATAGAGCCATGAAGCTGGTTATAACCCAGAGACAAGTTTTTCAATGAGGACATGTTTCCAAAGGAGGTAGGAATGGAGCGAGTCAGTTTGTTTATATCTATCAAAAGTTTATAAATGTTTATATCTATCAAAAGTTTAAAATTTAACATTTATAATTGCTTCAAGCTTGATACTCCATTATTGGTTGCTAGATACAAGAAAAAAGTAGTTTAGCTTTAGGGTACTTAAGTGTATTTATTTTCAATTTCCAATAAGGTCCATTGAGGGTTGATAATTACTGATAATTATATTACAACTATCGCAACTGTGTTGAAAACAACTATAAAATACTTTAGTTGTAGAAAGAGGTTAGATTCATATTTTAGATTAAGATGATGAATGAATAAGAATTTATTCAATAATTTACCAATTCAAGTCAACAACTATAAAATACTTTAGTTGTAGAAAGAGATTAGATTCATATTTTAGATTAAGATGATGAATGAATAAGAATTTATTCAATAATTTACCAATTCAAGTCAGTGTCATCTGACTATTTTTTTGAAAACTCATATATAACATACAAAAACTAAGATGACCCAAAAAAATGAGAGTCAATTTTGGAAATATCATATTTCATGTCATGTTCTCTTGACATTATTGTAATTTTATTACTAAAAATACAATAATGAAATCACTAGAAACCCAAATTAAAACTTATCATACAAAACACATAAAAAAAATAATAACCCAAAAAAATAACCATAAAAATCATTGTGTCGAAATATTATATTTCATATTTTCTTGACTTTCGAAAAACTTTACTTAAATGTAATTTTGTTACTAAAAATACCCTATTTAAATTAAAATCCATAATACAAAAGCAGTTTAAAATCAGTGCAAACCAAAAATAATTGACATGAGAAAAATATCACTCAGCAATGTACATAATTATCAAAATTGAAGATATGTGCCCAAATTATTATTATTGAAATTGAGCTTAAAAAATATGTCTAGAACATTCCAAAAAAATGTCGAAACATCTTAAAGACAGCAAACAAATCCCAAATTGCCTATGAAATCCTCGGTAATTCCTGAAATGCAGGAACACAAGGTATGCATGCTTTTGTTTTTGTTTTTGTGAGACGGGTGCAACGTAGCTTTACACTGATTTGGATTATCAAATTAAACTTGGGGATTTTATTGAGACTTCAAAAATTAAAAATTAAATATAGTTAACGTCCATAAAATCGTCTATGGTCTCCAAAAGGTAAAAAAGTCCTCGGACATGCCTTGGTCATCTATTCGAGAAGCTTAAAAGAGAAATTGTATTCTCTATTTTGTCTGGAAGGTCAAAAATATACACCCCTAATTAGTTTATAATAATCACTGGAAATATAAAAACCTGACATCACGAACCCTACATAAAGTTCCAAGAATCAAAATGGAACTTTGATTAACTTTTTTTCAATGGAGTTTATTCGTCAGAATGGACTCTGGGAGCAAGCAAAAGATAAGTTGAAGCAACAGACTTCTCCATTTCCCGAAACCACACGGATCTCAGTAGAGGAAACTTCCCTTTCCTGCCCACTGCCATTTCTATATATATATATATAGATATCACAATCATTAACCCTAACTCCATTACACACCAGTTATTTCATTTCTTGGCCTGCAAATAAATATTGGGTATACAGTGGGCTCTGCGTTAACTATAATTTTGGGTGAAGATGGACGCTCCAGGTGCACAGGAAATATCGTACTATGAACATATTCAGAAGCGCCACGAGGAGAAAGGTTGTTTATATGCCTGGTTCGTATAACATCAAATATATTTATATCTCTTTCACTAATATTTTTTTTACCATATGATTCTGGTCATGTAGTTCTGATGTTTGATGTGAAAAATGGATTATATTGCAGTCTGTTTACCAAGCGGCCTTCCAGTTGGTTTTTTCTCAACCGCAGAACTCTTCAGCCAAACAGCCTCCGTAAACCATGCGGAATAGAGCCATAATGGCTATTGTTAGAGAGGTCGAGCAGTCAGAGAAAGGAGAGATTAGCAAGAAGAGGAGAGATGGGGCCATGTAAGCTCATACCTGTGAGATTCACCGAAACAACTCTCTGGTGGTGTAAAGAGAATTGGACTCCAGTCCAGCTGCACAGGGACACACTGGTATTCCAACTTCTTAATGCCATGTTTGGATCCAAGCTGAGGGTAGCCCTGAATGCCATCAGAGCCCACCCATCAGAAGCATTGTTGAGGTGAGCATGAGCTACGGATGCCAGAAAGAAACCCCATGAAGAAGACAAAAGCAGAAAGATGAACAATGGCAAGGCGGTCTCGTGGGCTTCTTGGGCTGAATAGGCGTTATCAATTTCCGGCCATACTTTCCACTTGGAATCAGTGCGCAAACCGTTTCAGATTCTAATCTAATATCAACATTCACCATCTCATATCAGAAATAAAACTCACCAGACGAATCAAGCCTATAGAATCACACTCTTCTAAGGGATGTTTTGGTCGACTCATCAACAGGCAGGCAATAAATTTAGCACACTATGGAAAAATTACCCAGAAAACCCGTATTTCCCATCTAAAAACAAATGTAATGAATTAAATCCATGAGAAGACCAGAAAAATATGTTTAACACCAAATTTATACAATAAACACGCTAGATTAAAAAAAAAAACTTGAAAGAGGATAATAAATCCCAAATAGTTTTTGAGAAAGTAGTTTATTATTATGAATGGAACACTTCAAAAAAAAAGTAGTAAAAAATTATTCACTTCACTCAAAACAAAGCTACTGATTGACCATGGGATTGATAACAAGATGCAGGCGGAAATACGCAATATGTAGGGCATTAACCTTTGGGTTTGAGGAAATTTCCAAAAACACGACAATTTTCATTATATGTCGAGGGAATTCTACATAGATCTACAGTTCAACATCCTGCAGAACTATTCGCCTCGCATTACGTTGTCATTTTCTCTGCTACTGTAACGCTTTAGCTTCCCTTAGTGCAATCATTATCCTGATGCTCGCTTTATCAATGGTATACATCCATGTAACCGTATCAATCTTCATCGCGCAATTGCAAGGGAGTTAATAACTGCGTGGAGGTATCAATCTTGGTCGCGGAATTGTGGGGGTGTTAGGAACCACGTGGAGGTATCAATCTTCGCGGTGTAGTTGCGGGGAGTTAGTAACGGTCTTGAGCTATCAATCTAACGGTGGAAGATAGTTCTATCGTCTAACATAGAGAATCGAGGGTTCACAATCGCACACGATAGCAGCTAGGAAGGTTGATTTCAGAGGGGAACGCCTTACGGCGTAAAAATGATCATCAAAATTCTAAATACTGACGTTACTCATTGAAAACTTTACTTCGCAAAAGAAGAATAAAAGCATTTTTTGGTTAACCTCCTTATATACCATTCAATGGTATATCTAACATTTTTTAACTAATGTTGTTGGTTAACCTCCGCATAAACAAATCCATTGAACACCAATGGTATAACTAACACTCTTTGAAAGTGACGGATATTTTTATATGGAATAATTTTTAATAAATATAATTAATATTTTTTACTATAAAATTTATTAGATGTTTTATAAAAATTAAAATATGATAAGTGGTTGGTAATTCTTTGATATCACGTGACATATGATAGTAGGCTTTGTCTAAAATAACGTGAGAATTTTTCTTTCCTATTTAGGGAAGGATATTTAGCTTAATTATTATTTATTAAATAGTTTGTTATTTTCTATTTAGTAAAGGAGATTTAGCTTAATTATTATTTATTAAATATTTTTTTATTTTCTTTTTAGTGAAGGAGATTTTATTTATTAAGACTTCGTCAAAAGGGAAAAGTCAAAAGTTGGGCAATATTGGAGACCTTTAGCAAGGTTTAATTTTAGAGAGGAAGCTGCCACATGGTAGCAATCACTTGACTACCATAAGCATTTAAGTCTTCTTGATGAAGAGTTTGAAAAATCCTTTTAAAAAAAGGTCTTATTCTAGAAAACAAGAGAATGTGAAATGTAAAGGGCTACTTTCTGATGGTATCTCCTTATTACAAGTTCAGGGATGTATTAAAAAATAGAAGATAATTGTGTCTACGAATCCTAATAGCAAGCAGAATTTTATTAGTGTTCATTTGGTTAAAAGGTTGCAAGTCCCAGTTAAACAAATGGAGCACACACAGGTTAATAATGAGCAAGTGCAAGTTTACAAAGAGATGAAGATTTCTATGGATAAGTATGTATTAAATTTTGATTTATATGCTTTAGATATGGATTATGTGGATGTTTTTTTGAGATACCCTTCGATGCAATTCTTTAGTACTATCAATATTAATGTGTAGAAGATATTCTTGAAGCTCTAGTATAAAGAGAAGAAAATTAAATTTTAGGATATTTCCATCAATAATTAGGTATAGTCGAAGGAGGTCGAAGCAAAAAATGTTACAAGTATTGATACATTAGTAATATTGGAAGGTAAGCAACAATTGCAAGCAGATACCCATCAAGCTCCATTAGTTGGTGAATTAAAGAAAGATACACCATTCGCTGAAAACTTCAGCATATCACCACCCACATCACCCAGAAATAAAAAAACCAACACAATGGCAACAAATTATCTAGAAGGACAATAACCCTCGCATGACATATAGAGAGGGGCAACGATCCACCACAACACATCAACATAGAAGAGTCACCAAGTTCAACTTCCATCTCAAGCAAGTGAGGCATCAACTAGATCGAGGGTTCACCTTTCTCTTGGATGGCTAGATGCACGTGCATGGTACATGGACAAGTCTTTTGAGTAGATCTTATTATTTTTGTTCTTCTTATGTTTCGGGGATGAAACATTTTTAAGTGGGGTGGAATGTAGTATACCTAGGGGGGATAGTCTGGGATACAAAGGGAGGTACCCAAGGGAATAATGTAAAAATGGGATGGGCCATAGTTAATAAATAAAGCGGTTAACCTGCAGCATATAAGATACCACAAGTAGTTAGCAATAATGTGATAATCCCATGGTATTAGATATATGGTATTGAGGGACCCATGGTAATGGCCCATGGTATTGTATGTATGAAACCTATATAGAGGCTAAAGACCTCCCATTAATGGATGTCAAGGATTATTGTATTGGCAAGAATATGGCTTGTAGAGTGCTCTCCTTCCTTAAGGAGTAATTATATGGTGTTACACTACCTTAAGCGTTTGATATTAATAAATAGAGGAATTTATATATTCAGATCTTGTTATTTTAGGTATATTTGTATTCTCATATATTTTCATGTTAGATCTATTACAAATAGACTATATACTGAAGACATTCAATTCCTTTGCCACCAAAATAGATATCATCTATTGTCAAGTTAAGCCAATCCCAAGAAAATATTTTTGTTGTGAAATTTCTTCAATCACTTTTTCCTCTATCATTCTCAATTTATGAAATTATGTAAATTTTATGAATATTTTGGAATTTGATAATGAGGAAAGAAATATATTGTTTAATGTGTTTCTTGATTGTTAGCGATTTTGCAATATGTTTGGAAGATGCCCATTTTCAATGGCCTTTCAATTTTCATATTTTTTGTTTTGAATAGGTCGGCACTAGATCGAAAACTTCCACAACTCTAGATGATCAGTATTGTTGGATGAGGCCTGAAGACATGGAGTACCTCTGCATGTAACTCAATGCTCACTCAGTCCAAATTTTGCTGCAGAGATGGATGTTGTACTCGTTGTCACATCTATTGTATTCAAGGATGACACCAATTACTCAAAGAAAATTGTCAAAGGTCCCACTATTCTGTTCAAGTTCTCAAGGGATAAGAAGGTAGATACAACCAAAGTAATTTCTTTATCAAAAAATATTATAATTGCATTGGCTACTATGATGAGTATGTGTGGGGTGGTTCATGGATGTCCTATGCCACTAAGCATTCTTGTTACATTCAGTTGGTGACTAATTTTTGGATTGCCAAAAAGGCGAGTGAATCACTGACTTCATATGGTGTCTTCGGCTGGGATAATAAGCTATGAGGTGCCTAGGTAAGCGCAACTTCCATAGTCTTAAGATCCTTATTTCAATCTTAATATCTAGAATTTGCAGGATTTACTACTTTGGTAGAATCTATCTGCTTTACTTGAGTTTTTAGTTGGCTATTTTAGGTATGGTTTCTTGGGATGGATTGGTTACTTTTTAGTTAATACATTGAATTTTTGAAAATCAAATACATATATGAAATATATTGTTGTTAGTATAATTATTTTCTTTCACACTAATTTTTTATTATTAAACATGTTTGTTTGAGGAAAATTTATACTTAAACAATTTTATTTATTAATTTATTTTTCATGGTAATATTTACATCTTTGTTGCGACATGAAGAAATTGGCTTTGGCGAGAGCTAAATTTTACCTAAACAGTAATGACAATTTTTTTCTTAACTTGGGGTTGGGGTGTGAAACGAATAATAAAGTAGAACTAATTGGGTATTGCTTAATGCTTGACTTTACAACGTACATGCAACTAAGATGCCTACAAGATTTTGGTAATTCTCTAATGGTTATTATTAGTTTTAAGAGATATTCCCATTATATAGTTTAGCCATAAAATCATTAACAACAAAGAATTCATTGATTATCAATTTTTTTTTAGGAGTCATAGAGAATTAAACATTGACGATAACACAAGATCAAAGGATTAATGATTACAAAAAAAGTCCTTGCATGTTTTTATGTTTTGTCTATTTATGTTGTGGATTAGTAGAATATCATAACTCTTGATTGAACATTAAATTGTATACTTTGATTTCTATGAAATAACGAACACACAATTTTTCCATAGAAATATATGTGTGGTGCTATATGTATGGATGTATAAATAATTAGAGAGAGAGAGAGAGAGATATGACTAAAAAATTGTAATCAAACAAAAAATTATATTCTTTGATTTCTATAAAATAGCAAATACATATTTTCTCCAGAGAAATAAAATAGAAATTAAAAAGAAACATATAGATATTATAACATGTATAAATAAAACAAATGTATAATAATTAAGAGTTCTTTTAATGGATCTACTTAATCATCGATTTGATTATAATTTTAAGAAAATACCAATATCAGATAGCTCATGAATACTAACCATTAAATTTTGTTTCATCAAATTCTAGTCTTGGAAAATGCCATTTCCATAAGGTTCTAACTTCTCTTACCAAAACCACAAAGAATCCTTATCGACACATGAAGGAGAATTTCGTGGAAACATTATAAAGAATTCAAAGTATCATTACATTGGATTGATATTTTCAATAGCTTAACTCTATCCATTTTGAAGCAAAGCAATATTACTTGCTTGATGTGAATGGCAAGGAAATACTTTGGTGAATTCTAATATATTTCTTACAGGTTTTGTTAAACACGCTAAGGATGTTCCTCAATCTAGGTTATCCATATGAGGACTTGTTGCAAAGCTATCAGAACGAGAAAACCTTCGTATTGTGCTCATATCTTCCCTTTTTCAAACCGTTCAACATAAGTAGAGGTGATTTATTCTTATGATTCAAAAAGCTTCATTCCTCTTAATACGTTAATAATTTGATATATTGGGTGTGTTTCTTTGCAGGCGGACTAATTTGATTGAACAATGGGAATCTTGAACCCCTCGAGTATGTTGTCAATATAACTTTTCTAGCAACACCTTATAGCGATTATCTTATTGCAACATATATTCTTGGCTTGTATTGTGGTGAAAATTACTTCCCTAGCCAAGCCCTTTGTGACTTTGCAAAAACTCAGGTATATTAATATTTTTATATTATTTGATTCAATTATTTTGAATCCATCACAAATTATTATCTGGGTAGTAGTTTCCAGCTAAGAAGTTTTACAATTTTGACCTAGCGAGTGTGAGTACCTGCTAACTCAAACCTTCTACCCAAATATGAATCTAGAAGAATAAAATCAAAACAATTCACATGTCAAAAACTTAAACCAAAATATATTAATATTCATTCACATCTGCTACCATTCAATGGCCTAGTGTGGGTTATTTATTTCACTACTGTCTTGAACCCTTAATTTTTTGAGGATTCATATTTTTATGAAGATAAAATATACTTTAGGTAAAAATCCTCTTAGCATGAGATACATTGTGGGTGATGGAAACTGCGACCCAAAGCATCTGCATCACCGTCCAATTTATTTCTCTCAAAATGGAGTAAAGTACAAATGCACAAATGCTTACAAATGGGATTAGCCGGGTATTATAGACGATTTGTGGAAGGCTTCTCCAAGGTGGCTTTCCCCATCACTTCCTTGCAGAAAAAGGGGAGAGCATTCCAATGGACCCCAAACTGCCAGAAAAGCTTTGAGCGGTTGAATTATCTGCTCACCACAACGCCCATTTTGAGTATAGCTGATCCTGATAATGACTATGTGGTATGCACCGACGCAAGCAAAGAAGGATTGGGAGGTGTATTAATGCAAGAAGGTAAAGTGATTGCATACGATTTGGAATTGGCTGCCGTCATACATGCCTTAAAAATGTGGCGGCATTATCTTATGGGCAGGAAATTTCTATTGCTAACCAACCACCACAGTCTGACCAATTATTTTAGCCATCCCACTTTAAATGCTAGGCAAGCACAGTGGGTGGACTTCTTAAGCAGCTTTGATTTTGACATTAAACATTTGCATGGAAAGGAAAACCGAGTGGCAGATGCCTTAAGTCGGAAGGTACAAAATTTGTACGAAATTTCCATCAGTGGATGGAAAAGTTCTTTTTGGGAAATGATAAGGAAAACAACAGAACAAGATGCTTAATATCAGCAAATAAAACAACAATTACAGCAGTCTACCAGCGACAAAAGTCAGCAAGGATATGAGTTGGATGATGCAGGAATGATGTACTACAAGAAAAGATTATATGTACCAAACCAAAACTGTATTAAAAATCTGATATTGGATGAATTCCACATTAGCCATTATGCGGGTCACCCAGTTTACCAGAAAATGATTACTGCAATTCGGAAAGATTACTTTTTTCCAGGGATGAAGAAGAACGTGGCAGAGTATTTGGCACAGTGCTTAGAATGCCAACAAATCAAAGCAGAACATCAGCACTCAGCAGCATTGTTGCAACCATTACCTATTCCGGAATGGAAATGGGAAACCATTTCCATGAATTTTATCACTGGATTGCCTAAGACAAAGAGGAACAACGATTCCATTATGGTGGTTGTAGACAAGTTGAGTAAAGCTGCACATTTTATACCTGTGCAATCCACGTATAAGACTGCACAAATCGCTCATATCTTTATGCAGAATGTGTTCAAATTACATGGGCTTCCGAAGACAATAATTTCAGATCATGATGTGAAATTTACATCACCCTTTTGGAGAACGTTATTTGTTGAATTGGGAACTCAGCTGAAATTTAGCACTGCATATCATCCTCAAACCGACGGATAGACAAAACGAGTAAACCATGTGGTAGAGGATATGTTAAGGGCTTATGTAATGCAGCAACCTATGCTGTGGGAGGAATACTTACACTTGGTGGAATTTGCATATAATAATGGGTATCATACCTCGACGCAAATGAGTCCTTTTGAGGTTCTATACAGTCGGAAATGCCGCACACCTTCAAGCTGGGGCAGACCTGAAGATGGACTGAGTTTAGCACCTGGCATGCTTAAGGAAATGGAGGATATGGTGAAAAGGGTACGCGCTAATTTGAAAGCTGCTCAAGACAGACAGAAAAATTTTTCTAACCGCAAAAGAAGATTCAAGGAATACCAAGTTGGAGACCATGTTTATATCAGGATTCAAGACAAAAAGAGTACCTTGCAGTGGAGCGGTTGTGCCAAATTAGCACCCCGATACTGTGGACCATTCCAAGTCTTGGCAAGGATCGGACCAGTGGCATACCATCTCGCCTTGCCAAGTCACATCCGGGTTCACAATGTTTTCCATGTTTCTGTATTAAAAAAATATATCTATGACCCTAGACATGTGATCAGATGGGAGGATATTCAGGTGGGAATTGTTGATTACAATGAACCTGACAAAAGAATTTAATAAAAAAAACTAACATAGAACGTTGCATGTGGCAGGTCGAGCTGGAAGGAGAGGTCCTGGTCGAGCCACTGAACATCCTCGACCGGAGAGAAGTACAGCTGCGGAGACGAGCTATTACCCAAGTTAAAGTGCAGTGGTGACATTCTGAGCCTAAGGAGACCACTTGGGAAGATGAAGCATTGATGAAAAGGACCTATATAGGGCTGTTTTTGGCTGAGAGAAATCGAGGCGATGTCCAATCTCAGGGGGAGGAGATGTAATGACCCCAGAAAATTTATAAATAATTTTGCTATTGTTACCACCGTGGGTAAAACATTGAACAAGGATTATTATTTTTTTTTAAGAAGAAATTATAAATATTATTAATTCAGAATTGAGCATGGATTGAATAAATCAAATATGATAACTTCTCATTGGGAAGTTGTTTTCTTTTCTTGATGATTTAAAGAAACCAGTTGCAAACATGAGGAAAAAAAAAAAAAAAACCTAATTGTTTTTTCCTTCTTCAATAGTAAAGATGGGAGGAGGAAAAAGGAACCAGGCTGTTGAGGAATAGACGGGTGAAGGCAAAGAGAAAGGAATCATGCTAAGTCTGGTGAGGACCAGATAGCATGGGCACAGAGGTGCACCGAATTTGCTGAAGGCAGTGGTCTGGCAAATAAGCTTGGGGGGAGATTCGGTCTTGGAGATGGGTCTCGTGGACGGGAGGAAAGACAAGCCAGAAACCAGTTTCCCGAACTCTGGAGAAGTGGGAAAACTGTATGTATAGAGGTATAGGTAAGTATATTGTTTTTTTATCAGACATATAGTTAGATTACCTCGGTTGAGGGTTGTGTTATAAGAAAATTTGGTTACAATCTGTAAGAGATTTTCTTTCTCTGGAAACCCTGTTCTGTAATAACGTTGGGTCATTTAAATGAACTCAGAGTAGGAGGTGCCTTAGGATTAAAGTGGGTGAAGGTATCTGTTAGGAAACCCGTGGCCTCTTAAATCTAGTAGCAGAACCTTGGAGTAAACCGGAGGGTTTATAAACAGAAAAAAAAAAAAAAAGAATTAATCATTGGTCTGTACCATCATTAAATCGGAAACAGTAGTAAAATTGAGTAGAGCTGGACATAAAGTAAGAGCGAAGACTGTAATTTATAAAAGCAATTAAACTGAGTAAATAAAATTGAGTACAATAAAATTCTTGCTCTGTAACTTATGGTAAAGCACAAGAGTTTATTTTAAACTGTATAGAAATCTCATTATGGCTAAACCATTACAACATATAAATGTTAAGCAACAGCAATAGGCAAATTACAGTGTAATACATGTAGAACAATATAAAAATAGAACAAGGACACTCAGAATTTCATCAGGTGTTCCAATGCCCTAATAAATCCATCATTGAACAGTTCCAAACGCGACATTGGCATATATGAACATCCATTGTATTAGATTCTTAACTATGAAAGAAAATACAAACTTGCAGATCATACAAACCCCTTAACACGCATAACCGCATGCTTACGGCCTCCGGTATGAACATATATACATTGGGGTAACAAAAATAGAAATGTCGACAAGACTCACCATTATTCGGACTCATAACTTAACCTAGAAATTTCAGAGCGCTTGCATGCGCATAAATTCATATAATAAAAACCTTGTAACATATCGGATAGAGCATTAGTGGAAAATAGACATGTATAGTAACGAAGCAAACTCATACGATGTTTATAAAACAAAAGATAAATTATGCCGAGGCCTGTCAAGCCAAGGTCGCCGAGAAATCATGAGACTCAGAAATCCATTAACCCATATCGAAACAGAGAACACGAAAATGAAGCAAGCGGTATGAATGTATTTATACAGTTACCATATTCCAAGAGCGCGCAGATGGTTAAACCAAAAGTTTAAAGCATTCAACGAAACCCTTTTCAATATATAACAGAGAAACCATACATGGCTATGTCCATGTGTCAATGTTAATAGTACACAATATTACATCCTAAATAACCAGGAACTGATAGTTCTTGAGCAACATATGAACGATACATTTATATAAATTCATAAGGATCAATGCCTCATGGAGCGGCAATTGTAGATTTCCCTCTCAGCAGAGGACATGATACACGTGAAACCATTTCTTCAAAACAGAGGATTCAATGATCAACCTGACAAAGAATGAGCAAGTATTCAGCGCTTGGAACCAACACCCTATCCATCAACATTTCTAGTACAACAAGGGTTTGGGAGAAGCATACCGGGGAAAGAGTAATCCTTGTACCTGGCAGAACTGCTAGCTCTCCACAACCGCGGCGTAGAATCGCCCAAGTTCTGCACAGTTCACACAAGTGGAATAAATTAGGAACCATTCTGTCAACTTAATCCCAACACCGGATCCATTCGAGGGTGACAACAAAAGAATGGCGTAGGAAAATACCTAGTTCGCTGAGATTAGGCGTCGTTCGACTCTCGTTCAACAAAAGAACGGGAACAAAACCCTGGTGCGACACTGTAAGGAGAGGAACTCTCTCGAAGCCAAACCCGCGCAACAAATGAGGCCTAAAACCCTCGAGAGTTCCATGTAAAATCACCGGAACGATTTGTGATCGTTCCCTCCGGAATCCCAAGACACCCAGTACCTCGCCTACAACATTTATATCAACAGCTACCCCCAAAGGAAATATCTGGCTGGAGTAGAGCAAATCACGAGGAGAGGTCCAGCTCTTCAACTCTCGGCAAGTTGACATTTAATAGAGTTGAAAACGAAATGCAGCGGGAAGCCATATGGTACTCGAAATCCAAGTGTTAGACACTAGTAAGATTATAAGGTTGGCTGAAAATTATATAAATATTACAACGAATAGTTGTATAGTAAATTGTAACATTTACCAATCAATGCGTAAATATTTTTTTCATTTTTAAAATATTTCTATGTATTTACATACGCGGATAGGAGTTGTGACAGGGTATTAGCGTGTGAAGCAAGTAGCGATCATCAAGCCTTAGATGGTCTAACTGATCAGGCCTAGGCAAGCGTAAAACCTACTGAAAACCAGCCGCTCAACTATGTAGGGGAAAGAGTCCAAGGGGTCTTCTAATTGGAGGGATTTTCACATTTTCCATAGAGTAATGCAGCTACTAAATTCATGAACTTCAATAGATTTGTTTCGAAAGTGGGTGGTGTGTAGCGCAGTTTCAGCTAGGAGCTACAGTCATTCTAAGTTACAAAGCTCAATTTATATAATCCATATAAACAGAGCCCTATGTGCACTTTAAAATTTTAAAGCTCTCAATCTAAATGCGCATACCAATCTACCTCTCGGTTTCGGATCTCCCCGAATCTTGTAAAGTTAAAGATTTGATATTTCAATTTTGAATGCCCATTTCAAAATCTAAACTTTTTGATCAGCCTAACATCTGATATGCGGTGTAATAGATTGCAATGTTTGAATTGCAACTAGATTTAGTTTCATAATCTTCGCAGAAGGGCGTATGAGTCCTCAATCTGGAGTTAGATTATCATATCTTAATTGTCTTCCAAAATTTAGAAATACATTAGAATTTGATGCAGGTAGCGAAGTGAATTATTTGACTTAGCTTTTGTTTTTGAAAATTTTCATATGTTCAATATTATTAATATTTAAAGTTCATATATACACCACCACACCACAAGATGAATTTTACTTCAATCCTCTCCCGACTTATCAAAAGGCTTCGTGAACATTTCTTTAACATTAGAACTCTGATATTGATATTGTTTAATATTTGAATTTAGAGATGTCAATTCTAATCATCAGATTCCACGACAAAATCTTTGACTCAAAATTCTGATACTTTGAATACAATTAATTAAATTGCTTATAAAACCATCTATTTCTCTCCATAATATTCTTGCCTGTTAGTTTGTGTTAAGATGCGTACAAACATAAAATCTGACCACGTGTTCAGAGCGCGGCATCTGACTAAGGAAAACAATGTGTCATGGAGAGGAGACTCTGGAATGCAGGACGGTTCGAATAGTTCGACGCCTCCTGTGAATCTGGTGGGAGGATACTACGATGCGGGAGACCACATCAAATTTTTTTCCCTGATTCTTTACCACCACTATGGTTATTTGGAGCGTGATTGAATATAGTCAGAGGCATGAAGGTATCATAGACCTTAACCATGTCAAGGAGATCATGAAATGGGGAACATATTATATACTTAAACACATCCAATTCCTCTGGCACCAAAATAGATATCATCTATTATCAGGTGACACCATGCCCAAGAAATGATTTTTGTTGTGAAATTTCTTTCATTCTTAATTTATGAAATTATATAGATGTAAATTTTAAGGTTTTTTTGGATTTTGATAATGAGGAGAGATATTAGTTGTTTAATGCGTTTCTTGATAGTCAGTGATTTTTCATTATGTGGGGAAGATGCCCATTTTCAATGGCCTTTCAATTTTCATATTTTTTTCTTTTGAATAGGTCTACGCTCGATTCAAAACTTCCACAACTCGAGATGATCAGTAGTGTTGGACGAGCCTTGAAGACATGGAGTACCTTTGTCCTGTAACTCAATCCTCAGTCAGTTCACATTTGGCTGCGGAGATGGACACTGCACTCGTTGTCGTATCGATTGTATTCGAGGATGACACTAATTACTCAAAGAAGGTCGTCAAAGGTGCCACTAATATGTTCGAGTTCTCAAGGGATAAGAAGGTATATACAACCAAAGCTATTTTGTGATCAAACAATATTATAATTCTATTTGCTACTATGATTAGTATGTGTGGGGTGGTGCATGGATGTACTATGCCACTATGTGTGGGGTGTGTGGTGTGGTGCATGGATGTACTATGCCACCAGGCATTCCTCTTACCTTCAGTTGGTGACTACTTTGGGGATTGCCAGCAATGTGAGTGCATCATGGCGTCGAATGGTGTTTTTAGCTGGGATAATAAGCTACGAAGTGCCTAAGTAAAGCACAAATTCCATATTCTTAAGATTCTTATTTTACCCTTAATATCTAGAATTTGCAGGCTTTACTATTTTGGTAGGCTTTAGTACTTTGGTAGAATATGTCTGCTGTAGTTGAATTGTTGAGTAAAGCAGAGTTGTTGAGTTTGGCTATTTTATATATGGTTTTTTTGGGTTGGATTGGTTACTTTTCAGTTAATATATTGAATTATTCAAAATAAAATAATATATATTTATATATATTAATTATATATATATATAGAATTAATATATTGTTTTTAGAATAATTATTTTATTTCATATTATTTTTTGGATTAGTTACTTTTTAGTTAATACATTGAATTATTCAAATAAAATAAACTACATATATGAAATATATTGTTGTTAGTATAATTATTTTCTTTCATACTAGTTTTTTGTTATTAAGTTTGTTTTTGGAAAATTTATAATTAAACAATTTAATTTATTAATTTATTTTTCATGGTAATAGTTACATCTTCATTGTCATATATGAAGAATTCAGTTTTGGTCAGAGCTAAATTTTACCTAAACAATAATGCATTTTTTTTCCTCAACTTGGGGTTAGGGTGTGAAACTAACAATAAAGTAGAATTAATTAGGTAATGGTTGATCCTTGACTTTACAATGTACATGCAATTGAAATGCTTAGAAACTTTTGACAAATTCTCTTACGGTTATTGATTAGCTTTTACAGATATGCACATTATATAGTTTAGTCATAAAATCCTTAACAACAAATAATTCATCTATTAGAGGAATTCTTTTGAGAGTTTGAGGTATCACATATCCATAGAGAATTGGACATTGATGATGACACAAAGGAAACATCGCTCCACCTTATAGTTAATTTAATGATTAAAAGAATGTCGTTGCATGTTTTTATGTTTTCTCTTTTTCTGTTATGGATTAATAGAATATCATAACTCTTGATATACATGTCATAATTGAACATTAATTTGTATACTTTGATGTCTATGAAATAACAAATACACAAATTTTCCATAGAAAAAAGGAAAAAATAAATAAATAAAAATAAATAAAAATAAAATAATATATATTTATTAAACAAGAAATATGACTAAAAAATTGTAACAAACAATAATTGTATATACTTGATTTTGTTAAAAATAAAAAATACAAACATCATATATATATATATATATATGTGTGTATGTGTAAATATATGTAAATGCAAACATCATACATCCATAAATTCAGCTACCCAATTCATACATAAAAAAATACCTACTTCTTAATGAAAAGCATAAGGAAGAAATACCAAAACACTTATCTTTAAAAATATTAGTGTAAAGAAACTAACTTCAGCCATCTAATAACATGTCCTTCTCTCCCATTATTTCCTTATCCCCAAAACCCTATTGCAACATAGCAGGTTTAAAATTTATTAGAATGAAATCTACAGATTTATGTTGAAATATTTATTATTATTCAAAATTTGTTATATATATATATATATATATATATATTATATATATATATATACTTAATATTAAATATATACTTTTTCAAATTATTATAACTTAATTTCTGCAAATTTTTTATTAAATGTAGAGAATAATTTGAAATTATTTATTTTTTGCAGGAGTTACTATTACATATCATTTTTTAAAATATTTTAAAATATATATATATAATAATAGTACTAAATATTTTAAATTAATTTTTTAGGAAAAATTAACATAAGTAATAGTTTACTTCAATAATATACAATGTATTACAACAGATGTATTGGTGATAGAAAATTTTTTGTTAAATGATATCAAAAAATGCTGCAAATATGGTTTCATTATACAATAGAAGAATAGTCTTCAATATTTGCTTTCTTCGAAATGTTTAAAATTTGCTGGGAAATTTTAATAAAACATCAAGCAGAAAATAACAAAATAATGAAAACAAATATTTTTGACATTACAATTCAGCACTAGGACATAATATTCTTAAGGTCAACCACCATCCAGCAGTAAAATATGCCACTATTTTGATAACCATAACAATATCACTAACATAATAAGAAACTCTGAAGAGATTGTAACTTGCTCAAAGAAAAATACCGAAACCTCTACATTTTCACTTTCTTCTTTATATTATTAATTAAGAAAATGGAGAGTGATGTTTTGAGTAGGCATCATCCATCAATTATCACAGCGTAGACTAGCCAAATCTTAACATATATGAAAAAATAATCTGGAAGTTTCGCAATTCGCAATCATTATTTTGATGGTCACTGGCGAGAAACGCTAGTTAAAACATACATCCTACATCCATGAGGCTTCACTGATGCTATGAGACTGCCTTGGTGATTTTCTTCCAATTCTCTGTGTTGTTAAATTTAATAAAAATAAAATGTCATAGTCAAGACAAAATGAAGAAAGCTGATAGTTTAAATTTGACAAAGAAAACTCTGTTTTGTGCTTACCTTCCATAAGTTTCTAACCCTCAAAAGAGCTGAGGGATTCAATCCAATATCTTCCCATTTGGCAGTGATTGTAGCTCTTGATTTTCTCTTATTCCATAGACCCACAGCTACACGGTTGTTAGATAGAGGACCTGCCCATACCTGAACAAAGTTTTTACAATTAGAATAATTTTTTACAATGAGAATAAATGAGACGCCACTTTTCTCCACCAAAAGAAATTTCCCTTGATTTACATGCTCCTAAAAACTGCATTATGTCAAGATTCCGTACAGCTAAAATTTGAAATTTGTTCTTCCTCACTTTCAGGTTTAAAATCAGCAACAATAAAGTTTTGAAAGAAACCAGAGATGCAAATTTATGAGCCCTTACATAATTTGAAACATGACATATACTGATTTGTAGTTGAATATGGAGTTGTCTATCTCTTAATGGGAGAAGACAAGGATTTGTGTAGCGTTGTTTTCTACTGTTAATATGAAACAATAGACAAAATGGTTATAAACTTGTATACCTCGAGGTCCACATGCTTGCTCACTTTTTTCCCTTGTACTCCGAAAGGATCTGAAAAAATAAAACATAGAATACTTAGTTTCTAAATACAAATGTTTGTAAAAGAATTTCAGGAAGAGACTCACGTTGATTGACTGCAATGACCTCAGAGTTACTCAAGATTCCGTAAGTCTTGTTGTCGATAGATGTTACATCACATCCAATCAATAGTGGTGACTGAAGCAGAGAAACAAAATTACACAAAGAATGTTATATTACAACATTACTCACAATCTTATAAATAAACATGGTAATATCTGTCTAGTCACCTTCATCAAAGCCCAGATGCTGAAATGTGAAACATATTCCTCGGTAGTCATTTTTCCATTTCCGACTTCCAACATATCTGGATCTGTTACAAAGAAAATGATATCTATGATGAACATTTGGAAAAAAAGAAAAGGAACTAAATCTCTAACAAAAAAACACCAATAATGTATTTGACTGGGCTGATAGGGTTATAGAAACTTTTACCATTCCATCCACCTCGACCAGCAAAGCTTGCATATTCATTGTTTTGATCTGCATGGGATACAATGCTGCAAAGAAAAACCAACATTCATCTCGATTTAGAAGCCTTAGAAATTCCAAATATATATTCTAGTTAGAAGCTATAGATAACAACCTTTCCCACTTGTCCTCAATGTCTTGTGTCATCCTCCAACTGCTTCCAATTTGCCGAGCCCAGGTGGCCGGAACATCCAATCCCCTGAATCAAAAACAATATAACATCATCATCTCCAAGTCCATCATAGAGTTAAGACACTGTTAGAAATGTAACCCACCTACCATTCACGCAGGGAATAGAGTATTGGCCGCTGAGTTCTCCAAAGTGCATCATGCATCTTTGGGTACCTGCGCATTCCAAAACCAGAGTCTCACAATGGCAAGCAAATGTGAATGGAAAAGAAAACTAAGAAGGATTCCATTACTGACAGAAAAGATTTACTGGATTTCAGGCTTAGAGCCATCATTGTAACAATTATCATATTTGAGGTAATCCATGCCCTTCAAAAGAACAAAACATTATCTATTACTTAATCAATATACCATAGTTGAATCTTAAAGAATTTAAAATATAAAACAATAATAGTTTACCTATAAAAAACTCAAAAGAAAAAGAGGATTACCCAATAAGCGAAGGTATTGGCATCCACTTCCTCATGTCTCAAGGAACCTGGCTGCTTTTGACAGGTATAGTACCTGATAAAAAAGAGAAGTTCGTAAGATTAAAAAAATAGGAAACAAAATACAATTTGTTCACGAATCTGGCCTCCCTTGTAAAGTGGGTGTTTTATAACAAACCACCAATGTTCAAATCTCAGAAAGACCCCGTTTGTGTAAGTATGCATTCATGAAATTTAAACTAGACTTTCATGACTTTTCCAAAAGGCACGTTTGCCACTCTTAATTATCAAAGAAAGCATCTTATAAAAGAGACAACTAAAATATAAATCAACTATTATCCCCAGCATCTGAATATATTCCCAGTTTGAGGCCCTTGCTGTGCACATAATCAACAAGAGCCTTGATACCAGAGGGAAACTTTAAAGCACTTGCAACCAATCTCCCCTGTATACACAACAACGCAAGAAATTAATCAGAGAAGTAGATCAATAAATCTTTCTTAAAAACTGATACATGCATAAATATTGTAATAAAAGGGGAAAAGTATTTTTGTAATAAAAAGGGAAAAGTGAAGGGAAGCAGATCAATAAATCCATTTTAAAAGTGCAACGTGCAAAAGTATTGTAATAAAATGCAAAAACAAAGGGAAACAGATCAAGAAATCCATTTTAAAACCATATACTTGCAAACATGTTGCAGTGGAAAGGAAAAGCAAAGGGAGAGATAGGGTGTACATTTTGATCACGATAGTGCTCTGCCCAGCAATCATCTGTATGCACAGAAAACAAAACCAAACAATCCAAATCAAGAGTTCAACGATGTAATTCCCCAAATTATGAAACGAGAGTCAATTTGGGTATTGTTGTCTCACCTATATTTATATAAGTATAACCTAACTTCGAGACACCATTTGATACCAAAGTATCAACTGTAAATATATACAACATTCCATTAGATTCTGGTCCGTGAATAACTACAGTTCTCCAAAAATGTAGTAGGTAGTTGGAAAAGGATTCAAGTAAAGAAAAAAGTGCAATACCTGTTTCTCTTATAATATTCTCATTGATGCTGCAGCCGTAGTGATTCCAGCTATTCCATCTGCTCACATCAATATTTCTTCAACATCATTTATGAACTCAAATCCAAAGCAACTCATAAACTCACATGCTAAAACCTCTAATCACTTATATAACATATATCCAAAGCAACTCATAAACTCACATACTAGAATCTCTAATCACTTATATAACATATCTCACCCCATAGGAGGAGTCTGCGCAAGGCCATTCTGAAGCAAACGCCCTCCAAAATTTCTATTCTCAGCACCACAGGTCACCATTGAACATATAAAGGCAAAGAGCATGGCATATGTGAAAAAGCCATATCGAAAATCCATGGTTCAATTGGAAGGTAAGAATGAATATTGGACTCTAGGAAGAAGAAGAGAGATTTATAGCCACAGGATGCATGCTGTATTCTGTGAGAACATTAACCTTTTAAGCTTTAGGCAGGCTGGTAATACACTTATTCATGGCTTGAATAAACTAACTGTTCACAATTTTTCACGCACTGTTATGACTCTAGGTATTTGACCCAGGCCGGTAATATAGTTATTCATGGATTAAATAAAATGACTGTTCACAATTTTTCACGCACTGTTATGACTCTAGGTATTTGAAAAAACTAACTGTCCACAATTTTTCACGCACTGTTATGACTCTAGGTATTTGAATAAACTGATTGTTCACAATTTTTCATGCACTGTTATGACTCCAGTTATTTGAAAAACTGACTGTTCACAAATTTTCACGCACTGTTATGGCTCTAGGTATTTGAATAAACTGACTGTTCATAACTTTTCACCCACTTTCATGACTCGAGTTAAAGTAGTAGCAACGCGGTACCGACTGTTCAGTAAAAGAATCGGCTCGACTGGGCACAAGAGAATGCACAACTCCCACTTAATTCGAATAAAATTACTGTTCACAATTTTTCACCCACTTTCATGACTCGAGTTGAAGTAGTAGCAACGCAGTACCGCCTATTCACTAAAAGAATCGGATCAAGTGGGCACAATAAAATGCACAACTCCCACGTAATTCTTGACGCTCGTTCACATTATTCCTTGCAAACTGTATAATATTATTTGAAATAAAATGCATAAATTAATCTCACTAAAAGACAGATCGTAAATTAATCTATTCGACCGCCAATTTTTTAAGTAATTAAATAATTTGAAGTGCATGTACCGATTGAATTAGACAAAATCTAATAGTTTAGTGTAACGCGTAAGCTCTGCAAGTCCTTGCATGCAATGTGTAATAATATAATCTGTTACATAAACGGCCGCTGATTTGTAGTGGAAAGAAGAATTGCATGCAATGTGTCATATGTTACATAAACGGCCGCTGATCTGTAGTGGAAAAAAGAAGTGGGACTCCTGTAAATCTATATTTTCTTATAGACATATTTATGACACATGCAAAAATTTGAAATACTGTAATAAAAATGACACATTATTATAATAAAAATGATCATCAAAATTCTAAATACTAGCGTTACTCATTGAAAACTTTACTTCGCAAACGAAGAATAAAAGCATGTTTTGGTTAACCTCCATATAAACCATTCAATGGTATATCTAACATTTTTTAACTAATGTTATTGGTTAACCTCCGCATAATTTTTAGAGAGAACACTCTATGAAAGTGGCGGATATTTTTATATGGAATAATTTTTAATAAATATAATTAATATTTTTTACTATAAAATTTATTAGATGTTTTATAAAAATTAAAATATGATAAGTGGCTGGTAATTCTTTGATATCACGTGACATATGATAGTAGGCTTTGTCTAAAATAACGTGAGAATTTTTCTTTCCTATTTAGGGAAGGATATTTAGCTTAATTATTATTTATTAAATAGTTTGTTATTTTCTATTTAGTAAAGGAGATTTAGCTTAATTATTATTTATTAAATATTTTTTTATTTTCTTTTTAGTGAAGGAGATTTTATTTATTAAATATTTTGTTAAGAAACTAGTTTAAAAAAAAATAGAAAAGAAAGATAAACGCTATAGAATTAAGCCTATTTGAGAGGATAACCTCCTTTACATTATACAAATGAATAATTTTTGGATGATACAAATGACAAGATCTCATTTGTATATATAGGTGTCTAAGGGGTCATAATATAATGAAAGCGAACATAACAATAATAATATAAGGACACAATAATAACAATAGTGGGCTTCTATGGGTCACAATAATAACAATATGGGGACTATATGCGAGGAACAATATAATAAGGGGGTTGCGCTAATAAAAATATGGGGTTACAGTAGGGACTTAACATTTTATTTTAAAAAATTTACAAAATATTTTCATTTTGAAAATCTAAATTTGGTTATTTTAACTGCATTAATTATATATTAAAAATTTTAAATCAATATCAATATTAAATATTAAATTTAATTGATTTATAGAAATAGATTATTAATTATTTGTTGTTGTTAATTCCAAGATCGGTGAACTGTAAATATATAATGTAATATTGGGTTAAAGAGGGTGATTTACATCTTAATTCTTTTGGCATTGTTATATCGATAAGTTAAATGAGTGTTTGGAAGCTGCAAGGTGCAATGACACTGAGCTTGCTCGTATAATCATTACTATTCTCTTTTATGTCAATGATATCATTCTTCTTGCAATAACCCATGGTGACCTAGACAGGTAGCTTAAGACTCTTCCTCATTATTGCTCCCAGATGGGTATGATAGTTAATACCCACAAGACTAAAGTTATGATCATTAAATCCAAAAAGATCAACAAAGGTAATTTATTCTATGATAACACTTACTTAAAGCATGTTTCTTATTATAAATATTTAAGTATTGACATTCATCATCACCTCAACTTGTGTTGAAGAATCTAGGGCAATTAGAGATAATGCAATTCTTCTGGTCATGATACTATTTGTGAGGTGTTATTAACGTTTCTACTTATTCCAATAATCACTTGTTATTATTAGAATGTGTCTTCTTTTAGTTCATCGAATAGCTACCAAAACAAAGAGAAAAGAACAAAAGATACCGATTTTCTTCTAGGGCCAAAAACTCTCACTCTTTGAGAGGAAAACCCACACAAAATTCTTCTTATAGAGATTTTAATTGATGAATACCAAGACCATGACCTTTGACCTATTAGGCCACTCCAAGACCAAGACACCAATCCTCTTCTTTGTCACTGTTGAGACCATCTTATTCATTGTTACTTCATAGAGGTCATCATTATTGTATTACAGTTGCACTCTCCATGAGATCATCACTCTATTAATGAGGTCTCTATATGTATGAGAGTTGCACCGAGATCTACCTTGTCACTACGTCATTATCATGATTATCATGATGCCAAAGATCATGAGAGTGTTTAGAATGAATGCCTAGATAAAGCATGTTACTAGAGGATCATCACAACTATGTCAAGGCTGTGGTTTTCTTCCTATATCGAGGTATTCTTCAACATAGGCATGCCGAGACTGATATTGTATTTTCTTCATCATTGATTGTTTCGAGAGTGTACTAATTGAGAGAGTTGCACATATTCTGAGACTAGGACTATTTTATTAAGACTCTGAGACATCACCAAAAACACAAGGATGAGTCTTCCTTTGTAACACTTAATTATTACGCTCGCTTGAGATTTCTAAGCCACTGTATTTCCTGTAATTCATCCAAAATTTTTGCATCTTCTGACAGATCTCCAAAAACCTGAGACAGATCTGAGTTCTGCACTTTTGTTTTGTGAATACCCTAGCTATTCATTTATAAAAGTTAGTCTCCAATAATTAACTGACATGTCAGTGAATCATTGTGTCTATTATTTGAGTCAATTTGACTACCTTTTAATTTGATTTCCAAGCTGACCCGACAAAGAGGATGGTGCTTGTCATTTGAAGGGCATTTAGACCTTTCTATAGACTGAGTATAATACACATATGCTCAAGAAGAGCTCTTTATTCATGACTTTGGCTATTTGAATAATGTAATAATATGATGTGACATAGTTAATAAATAAAGTGGTTAACCACATCATATAAGGGACCACAAGTAGTTAGCAATAATGTGATAAGCCCATCTTATTAGATGAATGGTATTGAGATACCTATGATAATGACCCATGGTATTGTACTTATGATTCCTATATAGAGGCTAGAGACTCCCCATTGATGGATGTCAATGATTATTGTATTGGGAAGCATATGGCTTGTAGAGTGTTCTCCTTCCTTAAGGAGTGATTGTATGATGTTACCCTATCTTAAGGGTTTGATATTAATAAAGAGAATAATTTATATATTAAGATCTTGTTATTTTAGGGTATATTTGTATTCCCATATATTTGCAGGTCAGATCTACTACAAGTGGTATCACATCACTTTCTTGGACAACTGAATATATATATATATATTGTTTGCAGGAATTTCTTGGGTGGTAAATTTTCAGATTAGATATGAAACTCAAGGGAAAATTTGTAGAATCAAATTACAGATCTAGATTCTTTGTGAAAAAATGTCCAAATTGAAAAAAAAATCAGTGGAATCAGAGTATGGATGAGGGAGATATTGTTGATTTAAAAATCAGTTGTGTGTAGAAATGTTTCTGACAAAAATTCATGGACGACGAATCTCCAACCATTTTTTGTAGGTTTTGTGAAGAAATTTGAGAAAATATTTGTAGGTTTGGGATCCTCTTAAAAAATTACTCAAATAAAAAAACAATCGGTCAAATCAGAGTTCGAATGAGGGAGATATCGTAGATTTAAAAGTAGCTCTTTTTTTTTTCAGAAGTTTTATGAGGGTGAGATAGTTGCAGCACAAATCTGAAATTCCAAAGTGCCTAGATCAAGATTTCTATCTTACGGGAAGATGCAAAATGACTATTCCATTTCTGAAAATAGGCTATGATAAGGATTCTGAGCTATATTGACTGAGTTGTGGGCATTTTTAATTTGCCTCATAAAGTAGGTAAAAAAAAATATTCTCATTCTACTTCATGGCTTCTACTGAGCTAATTTTTACACGAAAAGAAAATGTCCTTACTATTGAAGAATTCATAAAAAGGGCAAAGTCAGAAGTTGGGAAATATTGGAGACCTGTAGCAAGGTTTAATTTTAGAGAGGAGGCTGCCACATGGTGGCAATCACTTGACTACCATAAGCATTTAAGTCTTCTTGATGAAGAGTTTGAAAAATCCTTTTAGAAAAATGGTCTCATTCTAGAAAACGAGAGAATGTGACATGTAAAGGGCTATTTTTTGATGGTATCTCCTTATTACAAGTTTAGGGATGTATTCAAAAATATAAGATAATTGTGTCTACGAATCCTAATAGCAAGCATAATTTTATTAGTGTTCATTTGGTTAAAAGGTTGCAAGTCCCAATTAAACAAATGGAGCACACACAGGTTAATAATGAGCAAGTGCAAGTTTACAAAGAGATGAAGATTTCTATGGATAAGTATGTATTACATTTTGATTTATATGCTTTAGATATGGATTATGTGGATGTTTTTTTGGGATACCCTTCGATGCAATTCTTTATTACTATCAATATTAATGTGTAGAAAATATTCTTGAAGCTCTAGTATAAAAAGAAGAAAATTAAATTTTAGGATATTTCCATCAATAATTAGGTATATTCCAAGGAGGTTGAAGCAGAAAATGTTATAGGTATTGATACATTAGATTAGGAGTGTGTGCTTGAAGTAATATTGGAAGATAAACAACAATTGCAAGTAGATACCCATCAAGCTCCATTAGTTGGTAAATTAAAGAAAGATACACCATTGCTGAAAACTTCAGCATATCACCACCCAAATCACCCAAAAATAAAAAAACCAACACGATGGCAACAAATTATCCAGAAGGACAACAACCCCCGCATGACATATAGAGAGGGGCAACTATCCACCACAACACATCAACATAGAAGAGTCACCAAGTTCAACTTCCATCTCAAGCAAGTGAGGCATCAACTAGATCGATGGTTCACCTTTCTCTTGGATGGTTAGATGCACGTGCATGGTACCATGGACAAGTCTTTTGAGTAGATCTTATTATTTTTGTTCTTCTTATGTTTCGAGGATGAAACATTTTTAAGTGGGGTGGAATGTAGTATACCCAGGGGGGATAGTCTGGGATACAAAGGGAGGTACCCAAGGGAATAATGTAATAATGGGATGGGCCATAGTTAATAAATAAAGTGGTTAACCTGCATCATATAAGAGACCACAAGTAGTTAGCAATAATGTGACAATCCCATGGTTTTAGATATATGGTATTGAGGGACCCATGGTAATGGCCCATGGTATTGTATGTATGAAACCTATATAGAGGCTAGAGACCTCCCATTAATGGATGTAAAGGATTATTTTATTGGCAAGAATATGGCTTGTAGAGTGTTCTCCTTCCTTAAGGAGTAATTATATGGTGTTACACTACATTAAGTGTTTGATTATAAATAGAAGAATTTATATATTCAGATATTGGTATTTCAGTTATATTTGTATTCTCATATATTTTCATGTCAGATCTATTACAAATAGACTATATACTAAAGACATTCAATTCCTTTGCCACCAAAATAGATATCATCTATTGTCAGGTGAAGCCAATCCCAAGAAAATATTTTTGTTGTGAAATTTCTTCAATCACTTTTTCCTCTATCATTCTCAATTTATGAAATTATGTAATTTTTAAGAATATTTTGGAATTTGATAATGAGGAAAGAAATAAATTGTTTAATGTGTTTCTTGATTGTCAGCGATCTTGCGCTATGTCTGGAAGATGCCCATTTTCAATGGCCTTTCAATTTTCATATTTTTTGTTTTGAATAGGTCGGCACTAGATCGAAAACTTCCAGAACTGTAGATGATCATTATTGTTGGATGAGACCTCAAGACATGGAGTACCTCTCCATGTAACCCAATGCTCACTGAGTTCAAATTTTGTTGCATAGATGGATGTTGCACTCGTTGTCACATCTATTGTATTCAAGGATGACACCAATTACTTAAAGAAAATCGTCAAAGGTCCCACTATTCTATTCAAGTTCTCAAGGGATAAGAAGGTAGATACAACCAAAGTAATTTATTTATCAAACAATATTATAATTGAAATGACTACTATGATGAGTATGTGTGGCGTGGTTCATGGATGTCCTATGCCACTAGGAATTCTTCTTACTTTCAGTTGGTGACTACTTTTTGGATTGCCAAAAAGGCGAGTGAATCACTGACTTCGTATGGTGTCTTCAGCTGGGATAATAAGCTATGAGGTGCCTAGGTAAGTGCAACTTCCATAGTCTTAAGATCCTTATTTCAATCTTAATATCTAGAATTTGCAGGATTTACTACTTTGGTAGAATCTATCTGCTTTACTTGAGTTTTTGAGTTGGCTATTTTAGGTATGGTTTCTTGGGATGGATTGGTTACTTTTTACTTAATACATTGAATTTTTCAAAATAAATACATATATGAAATATATTGTTGTTAGTGTAATTATTTTCTTTCACACTAATTTTTTATTATTAAACATGTTTGTTTGAGGAAAATTTAAAGTTAAACAATTTTATCTACTAATTTATTTTTCATGGTAATATTTACATCTTTGTTGCGACATGAAGAAGTTGGCTTTGGCGAGAGCTAAACTTTACCTAAACAATAATGACAATTTTTTTCTTAACTTGGGGTTGGGGTGTGAAACTAATAATAAAGTACAACTAATTGGGTATTGCTTAATGCTTGACTTTACAATGTACATGCAACTAAGATGCCTACAAGATTTTGGTAATTCTCTAATGGTTATTATTAGTTTTAAGAGATATTCACATTATATAGTTTAGCCATAAAATCATTAATAACAAAGAATTCATTGATTATCAATTTTTTTTAGGAGTTTGAGGTATCACATATCCATAGAGAATTAAACATTGACGATAACACAAGATCAAAGGAAGCATCACTCGATCTTATAGTTAATTTAATGATTACAAAAAAAGTCCTTGCATGTTTTTATGTTTTGTCTATTTATGTTGTGGATTAGTAGAATATCATAACTCTTGATTGAACATTAAATTGTATACTTTGATTTCAATGAAATAACGAACACACAATTTTTCCATAGAAATATATGTAT
>APFE030531536.1:0-18815 GCA_000404065.3 Pinus taeda | reverse complement strand
TTGATCCTAAGACTTGCATTCATCACATCTACATTGAGGAAAATAGTAGACCAATCAGACAACCTCAAAGAAGGATGAATCCAAACCTTAGGGAGATAGTGAAAGAGGAGCTCCAAAAGTTACTTAATGTGAACTTCATTTATCCAATTTCAGATAGCCGATGGGTTTCTCCTTTGGTTATAGTACCTAAAAAGAATGGTAAATGGAGAGTTTGCATTGATTACAGGCAATTGAACAAAGCAACTTTGAAAGATCACTTTCCTTTACCCTTTATTGATCAAGTATTAGATACTTTAGCAGGCAAAAAGTATTTCTCATTCTTGGATGGTTTTAGCGGTTACAATCAGATTCAGGTAGCACCTGAAGATCAAGACAAGACCACATTTACTTGTCCATGGGGAACTTTTGCCTACCGAGTACCTCCTTTTGGATTATGTAATGCACCTGCGACATTCCAAAGGGTAGTACTAGGAATCTTTTCTGATCTAATTCATGATTGTGTAGAGGTTTACATGGATGATTTTACAGTTTATGGTGATTCATTTGAAGAGGCATTAGAGAATTTGGAAAAGGTCCTTATCAGGTGCAAGGAGACAAACCTTTCATTAAGTCATGAGAAATGCTTTATGATTTTTGCTGAAGGGATTGTTTTAGGACATCATATTTTAGGAGATGGAATTAAGGTTGACAGATCAAAAGTTGAATTCATCTCCAAGCTGCCTATTCCAAATTGTCAAAAAGATGTTAGAAGTTTTCTTGGGTTTACTGGGTATTATAGAAGATTTATTGAAAACTTCACCAAAATAGCATCTCCTCTCTTTAAATTACTTACAAAAGACTGTGAATTCAAATGGGATCCTAATTGTCAATCTGCATTTGAAGCTTTGAAAACAAGAATATCTGAAGCACCCATTTTGAGAGGGCCAAATTGGAATCTTCCTTTCCATATTTCTACAGATGCTTCAGATACAGCTCTTGGAGATGTGTTGGGTCAAAAGGATTTAGTTCCTTATGCCATTTACTACACCAGTAAAAATTTGACTCCCACAGAGTTACATTATACTGTGATTGAGAAAGAGTTCTTAGCTGTTGTTCATGCAATTAATAAGTTTAGACATTATATAACAGGCTACGAAGCTTTTGTCCATATTGATCATTCTGCCATTAGAGATCTCATGAACAAACCTGTTACCAATGGCAGAGTCACAAGATGGCTTTTACTTTTACAAGAATTCAATATTACTGTGTTAGATAGATCAGGGAAACAAAATACAGTAGCTGATTTCTTGTCTAGAATCCAAAATACTAACGAAGATTCTCCTGTAGACGATAAGTTTGCAGATGAATATTTGTTTGCAGTAACTACTAAGGCTCCTTGGTATGCAGATATTGCTAACTATTTGGTTACAGGGAAGCTACCTCCACACTTATTTCCTAATTAAAAAGGAAAATTATTCAGGAGAGTTCACATTATTCATGGATTTCTAATGAATTGTTTAAAACAGGGCTAGATTGTGTGATCAGGAGATGTGCTCGGGAAGATGAAATGCCTGACATCCTCAAGGCATGTCATGATGAACCTTGCGGCGGACACTTTGCCGACAAGAGGACGGCCTATAAAATCCTTTCTTTAGGATATTATTGGCCTTCTCTCTTTAAAGATGCAAAACAATATGTCAGAAGATGTGACAGCTGCCAGAGAATTGGGAGACCGACTCTTTCAAATGAAATGCCATTACAACCACAGGTACTCATCGAACCCTTTGAAAAATGGGCTTTAGATTTCATTGGACCAATTAATCCACCATCTAGAAAAAAGAAATATATATTGGTTTGCACTGATTATGTCACTAAATGGGTAGAAGCCAAGGCATTGCCTTCTGCCACTGAAAATTCAGTTGTTCAATTTCTTTTTGAGGATATTTTTACTCTTTTTGGTGTCCCAAGAGAAATTGTGACAGATCAGGGAAGTCAATTTACATCTAACTTGATGGAGAAGCTGATGGAAAAATATAAAATCAAGCATAGAAAATCTACGCCTTACCATCCTCAATCAAATGGTCAAGTGGAATCTACAAATAAAGTTCTTGGGAGCATCATCACCAAGACTGTTCATCTCCATAGAAGAGATTGGGCAGAAAGGCTTCCCGAAGCCTTATGGGCCTACAGAACTACATGGAGGAACACAACAGGACATTCTCCCTATGAACTTGTTTATGGGAAAGAAGTCCTGCTCCCCATTGAGTTTCAAGTTAAGACCTTCAAGATGGCAGTTTAGTTGGGGATGAATCTATCAGAAGCCCAAAAGCACAGAATGGAATAGTTGAATGAGCTAGATGAGATCAGATAAGATGCAATCCTAAGAACTGATCTAGTTCAACATCAAAGAGCTAAGTGGCATGACAGATATATTAAAGAGAGAAAGTTTCAAGAAGGAGATTGGGCCTTATTGTTTGATTCCAAGTTTAAAGACTTCAAAGGAAAGGTTCAGACTCATTGGATTGGGCCATATGAGATTGATAAAGTCTTTGACAATGGAGCGGTAAGAATCAAGACCATTGATGAATCTCATACTCCTCTTATTGTGAATGGCCACCGATTGAAAGTTTATCATAAGCCACTTTCCAGAGAAGAGTTTTTCAAAATCTTCCAAGAAAATTCTGCAATAAGGCTGGTGGAGAAGAATCCTTCTCCCCCATCAGCCTGATCTTGGTTTCTTGTGGTTTCTACGAAAAAAAAAAAAAATGTATAAGCCTGAAAACCAATCATGGATTGGCAGTCTTATACAGAAAATATGGAGTGAAAATTAGGGGCACCTGACACTCCATATTTTCCAAAAAAAATCTCCTCTCATGTTCTTTCCATCTTCATTCCACCTCATCCACTCATTCCATTTCATTCCACTTCCATTTCATTTTCATCATCATTCTCACTCCATTCTCACTCCATTTTCATTCCATTCCATTTCATCAATAAAAGTCCCCTTTCAGGACTATTTTCATTTCAGCTATTTTCCTCTAAACTATCTTTGTGAAAATCAGGGGGTGTTGTTTCAGTTTCCGCAGCTGGCCACTGTTTCCGCAACTGGAACTTGTTTCCGCAGCTAGAAATGATTTCCGCAGCCAGCATCACTCTGTTTCAAAATAAAATCAACTGTTAGTGCCAAAAGCATGCAATGCAGGTGTACGTGAGCTAAGGACATGGGGCATCATCAAAATATCAAAAAGGAGCAACTAGTTAGAAATCCTAAGCAAAGAATGACAAGTGTCCAAAGGTATGATCAAAACTCTCTATCAAAAAACACTTCAAGTCATCATTATGTATAGTTATTAATCCATGATTGGTTCTTCTATGTGCAATGATTTAATTATCCACCCACTACCATTCCTATTCCGTAATACCATCCCATACACCTCGCATTCACTCTCCCTAACGGTCTTATGATTACCCGAGTTCAAACTCAAAAATGACTATACTTCTATTTATGACTCGTACTCCTAAGACGTGACCTATTGTATTACGGCTCTTACAAGCCATAATTCCCGCAGCCATCTACTTGAGACGTGTAAACCTCACATACAGTCACCTAAAACTCGGGAAAATCAAGCCGTTACTCCACTCATATTATAATAATCCCCGCATATATTCATGTTCATTTCATAAGTTCGATCATGGTCACCCCTGCTCACTTGTTGTTCTTCCTATGATCCGGGCATTCCCTCTGTTTCCCACTGCAGTCCATACGTTTTGCTTGATGCTTTGACTACAGCCACTGCAGCCGTCCTAAAACCCCGATTACAGCTGCTATAGTCTCTCTTAAAAACTCTGTGACAGATCCATTCTTCCTTAACCCCCATACGTAGATAAAAAAACCCTCAGTGAATTTAAAGCCGAGAATGGGAAAACTGCTGAGAGCCGAGCCGAAAGGATCAAAATACTTGGAGGGATATCCCCAAGTCAAGGAGTTATTAAAGAAAGCCAAATGGCTCCGGTTTATTCAGAAATTCAAAAGGTATAATAAGGAAGTAACTAAAACCTTTGCAAGGTCCTTTAACAGACAGACAGTAGAGATGGGAGACTTAAAGTTTACGGTGACCGAGGCCACAATAGCAGCAGCTACAGGCCTACCTCAAGACGGAGAAAGATGGTTCAAAAATAGGAGCGTAGATGACCAAATCTGGAGAACGATGCTGCGCAATCAAGGTATGGATACCACAGTTTTCACCCGAGGTATCCTTGTGCATGTATTGAAAGAAGAATAGTCTGGTTTATTGTTGGTTATACAGAAATTTATTACATGTGAGGGCCGTTTTGGTTCTATGTACATGTACCATGTGATTTTAATGATGAATTTTATAGATGGACATGTTCTTAATTTACCACATTTTCTGCTAGCAAGTTTAAAGAAAATGAGTGTTACGGTTCAAAAGCATGTAGGAAACATTGAGCCACATCTCTATCATCACGGGCTCATAAGAATTTTGATTGAGGAGAAGTTAAAGAAATCTAAGGATACTTGGGATCAATTTCTAACAAGGAACTACTTCCAAGAGCTAGCTGAAGCCTCTGGAAGTAGTCCATCAAAAATCCCAAGAAAAAGTAGGAGGAGGGATAAAAATGCTACAGCCCAAGACTCCCCTCTTAAAGAAATTGAAGAGACTGCCCAAAAAGAGGAAGAAGACCAGCCCAAGAATAAGAAACAAAAGAAAGAGAAGGGCAAAGTAATCACTCAAGAAATCTCTCCATCACCTGAAAAATCCTTGGAAGAGGACTACCACCCTCTGTCAGAAAGGCTAGTGGATCTCAAAGCTGCTGCCTTGGCCAAGAAACAGCAGAAAGGGAAACAGAGTGCAGAAAAGATAGTTGTGAGTTCATCCTTGAGAAGAAGCTCTCAGTTAAAAGGAAAATGGAAGAAAACAAAGGGAGATCAGTCCCACATCATTGACTTAAGTGAAGAAATACTTGAGAAATCAGCAGAACAGCCAAGCCTTGACATAAGCCCTCTATGAGAGGAAAGTCCTTTTCGGCAAGAAGGATCAGGCAATCCTCCTCCACAAGATTTTGAGTTCAAACAAAGAAAATCACTTGATGTGGATCCTAATCAGCAAGAGGTATACAATTACCTGGAATCCCTAGAGCAATCAGCTGTAGGACCTAGCACTTCTTTGCCACTTGATGCACAGGTTCAGTCTCTAAAACAAGAAGTGTTTGAACTGGAAGTCCTAAATAGACACATAATACAAGAAAATTAAACACTCAAAGAGCAGGGTAAAGTGGACAAAATGGTCCATGATAATACCATGCTCCATTGAGGACTGTGGCAGAAGAAGAATAGAAGACTGAAAAAGAGATGCAAAAAGCTAAGCAGGGCTCTAATTAATCTCAAGTTTAAATGTCTGGTTAGAAAACCAAGGATGATGATGACGATGGCATCAAGGAAAAACAAAAGAGGACTAGATGTCCTTGCAGAGGCCTCGGAGCATGTAGATTAAAAGGGAAATCACTTAGTTTTGGTTGCATGAGGACATGCAACACCTTCACAGTGGGGGTATGTTGAGCCTCAACCTTGCACCTTCCTACACACCCTCTTAACCCTCATACTCCACTCACTTCACTCATCCAGTGGTTGAATCATTGCATTATAGTTTAAAAAGGACTGTTTATATGGTTTTCTAACTATAGTGATGTCTGTTGTTTGGTTTAGTCTTTTGTTCATGCAGCTGCGGAAACTTGTCAGTTTTCGCAGCCAGCACAGGTTTCCACAGCCAGCACAGGATTCCGTAGCTATTTTGTTAAAAGTTGTGCTCCAGGTGTCTTCTGAAGGAACGGGCTATATGGGAAAGCTCCAGATGGCATGTACATGGATCGTGTCCCTTCGAACCGGCCAAATCACCCATTAGAGGCCGCGGTCAACCAAAGTCAAAGATGTGGCCAACCAAAGAGTCCAACGGTGGCACGTCACTGTTATAGGCACGTGAATGATACGTGGCCTAGTTCCTAGCTCACGGAGGCTCCAGCGCACCTGAGGATCATTCTTGAACAATAAATCTAACAGCCAACCACTCTAAAGATTTACGAAGCATAACGACAGTTACACTAGATCTCGGCTGCAGAGATCTACATGTCTATGGCACGTAGTTAATAGCATAAGTAGTTGATTAGTTAACTGTAGAACTTTTACATTATAAATAACGCATTGTCAAACGCTGTAAAGAGACTTTTTGGATGCATAGAATTTCTGAACTGTTATGTAATTTCCGCACGCTGCTGGTTATATCACCCCACTATTTTATATGTTGCTAATTTGAATACATGAGTATACCTTTCTGAAAGTAGTCTTGTGATTATTTGATTGGCTGAAGTGGCAGAGGGCCCCTGCACACTGAAGCCCTGTAAAGTATTTGTTTAGTTTCATTATGCTTTTGTTTTATTGTTAGCTTGTACATAATATGTTGCTTTATGTTTCTGCTGTTCATATCTTTATCTTTGTAAACTGATTAGTGCTTTTTGCAGGTTCTCTTAGGCAGCCCGGGCAATCTTTCATTTTCTTTAATCACTTTTGGCATATGTGATCATCTTGTCCTTCCTGCTAACCTTTATTTTCTGCAATTTACATTCAGCATTGTCCTTTTCAAGTTGTTATTTGTTTATTTCTTTTTCTGCTAAATTAGATGTCATACTGCTTAACAATTTATGATTTCTTTATGTGGTCAAATGACTATATCAGCAGGAGATCAGAAGATCACTAACTGTAGTGTGATTTAGTTGTCATATTACTTACTCATAGTTGCTTTCCATAAAGTAGATTGAGCTGAATGGTAAAGAACTAAAAGAGTCTAAGTAGTGTGGTTAATTTCTTTTTACATTTAGTTATCATATTGCTTGTTATGTTCATGATTACTTCCCCAAGGTAGATTGAGCTGAGGGGTAAAAGATTTGAAGAATTCAAGTAGTGTGATTAGTTTCCTTATGCAATTTACTTTCTTGAACAGTTAAATATCATATTGCTTGTTATGCTCCTGATTACTTCCGCAAGGTAGATTGAGCCAAGGGGCAAAGGATCTAAAAAGCTCAAGTAGTGTGAGTTAGCTGCTTTACTTTAAGTTTGAGTTGTTTTTCAAGTTTTGCTTTCTTTTCATTTTCAGCAGCAAGGATACTGGGCCATTGCCATTAGTTTGCTTTTTGATGCATTTTGTTTTCTCTTAAGAATTGGTTTCATTTCAGTTATTGTAAAGCTTTCTTTTGAGCATTTTTAAGTTTAGAAATCATCACCATTTACACTCCACACACTTCACACTTCACTTTCATAACCACACATTAAGAAAAGAATAAAATCCAAAAACAAACTAAAAAGCTTAAAATGACAAAAACCTAAGGAAATGGTTATCTAAGTACATATAGTACACCTCACTTCGTCAGTTTACGAACCCCGGGTTGACAATATAAATAGAAATTTAGATCACACTAAATTGACCAAACAATCCTTACCCCCCTTTGTCTTGCTTTTAGAAGCCTGATCTGCTGGCGAAGCCTGACTATCACGTTTAACAGTGTCCCTTTTTCTTTTTGTAATTCTCTTATTTCCATCAACTTCTCAGAAAGAATAGCTGACTGTTTGCCATGGGTTGGAGTGTGACTAATTTCCAGATTTTCTTCTTGAGGTGGCCGATCCGGGGTAAGAACCTTTTTTGGCTCTGTTGTTTCTTGGGCCAATTCTTCCTCTGCCCTTATTTCCTCCGGATTCTCCTCTGGTGCCTTCTGACTACGAACGGGTTGTTCCTGCCTGGTATCTTCTATTTTCTTCTCATCATGGACGGGTGAAATTTCTATTTCTGCTTCTTCTGCATGCACTTCCTTGGGTGCATCTTTTTCCTGGGTTTCTTCTCCAGCCTGGAGGTTGGATGGACTCAGGGGCTCGCCATACTCACCCATATTGGCCAGAATATTGGCCAATTCATCTTCCCCTATCGGGTTTTGTACTGGGCTTCCCCCCTGCTATTCCATTCCTTCCTCCTATTCGGGCCGCTCAACTTCTTCCGTATCGTCTCCTTCTTCTTCATCCCATTCTTCTTCTCCTTCTATTTATGTTTCCACTTCGGCGGACTGCTCTGTTTCTCTGCTGTTTTCTTCTTCCGCCTCTTTCCCTGTGGACTGTTCTTCGTCCTTGTTACTTTCTTCTTCTGTATTTGTCTATGTCGATTGCTCATCTATAATCTCTATTGCTTGGCTCGTACGAGCCCGGGGTTTCTTTAGCTCTGATAGTATCCCTGCAAGCCGTGCCGAATTTCTACGTTTTGCTGGTTGTTCAGATGTACCAGCGTCGGGTTGTTCTTCAAGTTGCTTTTCGGCTTGTTTTTCAACTTGCACTTCTATGCAAGCGTCTTTATTTTGTTTCTCAAGGCGTTGGGGTGTGCTATTAGTTTGTTTTCGTTTTTCTGGGCATCCAGATGTGGCCGTCCTTTCATTAATAATATCAATTAGTTCTTCCCAGCTGCTGTGCTGCTGGGTAAGACTATGGCTTACTATCAGGCGAATTAATCCGTGGTGGCTAACCACAGATTCTTTGTGCTGTGCCTTTTTCATACTTTGTGCCACATCATGTAATAGCGAATTAAGCAATGCAGGTAAATTCACAGAACATTTTTGTTTTAAGACAGCTAGGAGTTTTAGATGTCATGGTCTTACCACGTCTTTTCTGCCCTCGCAAGTAATGTAGCTCTGCACAATTTTCGCCAATTCCGCCCATGGCTCTCCTAGCGTCGCTGGTAGCACCCCTTTTCCATGAACTGTTAAATTCTGGCCTTCATCCTGAAATATTTCCACAATCTTCTGTAGCCTTTCCTTTTTTATTGTCCATATTGGTCCTGTGGCCGGTAATCCTGTGACTTTTGCTATTATATCGTCTGTGACCTCTATTCGTTTTCCTCTGATTGTAGAGTGTTCTTCCTGCAGGTTTTGTAAAAATTCCTTCGCCACAGTTTCGTTAGACTCCTTCAGGCGGTTGAGGTAAGTGAACCATCCTGCTTTCTTCAGAATTCTTCAGGTTGTAGCTGAAACGGTCAATGTTTGTGGTTCTCTGCGGACTGACCTTCCTCCCATGGCTTCTCTTGCAAATTCTCAAAGGAACAGCAGTTGTTCGTTGAGACATAGAGAAGTTGGTGGCATGGTTCTCGTTCAAATTCAAATGCAACGGCGTATGCAATGGAAATACTTCAAACAACGATTCATGCAGAAGAAAACAAAAATGGCAAATGATCATATCGTTGAGCCATGCTGTGCTCGAGTACAAGATCTTCTCGAATAACGAGCTGACACGTATTTTGGGGAATGATGAGGTTACTCCCCCCCCGGCAATATGATAGGTTGTCCCAGTCGTCAAATAAAGGAGCTGTGTCTGCTTCGTCCGCAAGGCCTTTATGGAACAGCTTATGAAAATATGCCATGTCCGCAAAAACAGCGTATTACTGGAATCGAGGTGAAAAGGTAAATCGATTTTAATGCGTAAGTGACTGCGGTGAGTTGATGGAAGTTCGGGAATAGACATTTGCCATAATTAGTGAGTCTCATGCGGTCACCGTCACTAGCTCCGTAATGATTGGCGGTAATAAATAGTCATGCGGTATATGGTTGGGTAATTAAATTATCACGTTATAAGATACAAAGATTCTAATTTCCTTACCTATTGGTGTAAAGGTTACGACTTCAATACCATTAACAGAGCTCTGTTGCCGACAGGTGTCCATAACCTTGGCAGAGTTCTTTGTTTCACCCCGGGAACCATAGTCCTTTGTGTATGCGAGGAAGTGTTATATGATGTCAAAACTGTAGGCCACTATGCAGGCTTGGTAACCAGTTAGTCATGGTGCCATTCATGAGGAAGGAGCGAACAGTGGGCAGGCCGGCTCGTGGTGAGACCTCCTGTTCCAAGGGTTATTTATTTATTTTGATATACCTCCTTGACCATTTCCCAGGTGTGGTGGCCCTAATGGGAATGCCACTTCACTTCCATCCTGATGATCATGGTAGGCCAGCTCATAATGAGACTCCCTATCCTGCAATTTTGACAAAACTGCTTTGCTTATTTGTTTTTTTTTTTTTTTCTTGATTTTAATAGAGAACCTTTCCTGTTTATACACAAAGGGTGGTTCAACACTCCTTAAGAGTAGGAATGGTGGAAGAAGTCTTAAAATCCCGATAGGAAGGTATAGACTCTTTGATCTTATTGATGAAATGATAAAAATAGATAAAAGAACCAACATGATAGAGATAACGAATCAAAACAGAGTTAGTGGAACAATGGCAACAAAAGGTGATAAATAAGCATATCTTTTCCTTACGTGCTTTCACCAATTCGGGGCAGTTACTTATAAGGATAGTGATTTGTGATTTACCGATTTATGCATACTGTGTTTTTGTTTTCATCACATAAGTAGATAGTTGTATTCAAAAAGACTCGAAAGATCATCAACATTCCGCATCCTTGAGAAGGATCAAAGTATTTCAAATCTTATGAGTAGTTCTTTTTCAAGGAAGGGCACAACAATGGTTGCTCGTTTGGAGAAAGGAGCAGTGGGAATCACTGGTGCCATTCAGTAAAATCAAACATGTGTCGTTCCTCTGGAAAAAGACCGGCAAAAATCAAATAGTGTTGTTCCTTGTGGAGATAGAAAAAACACACAAATGCTGTTCTTTTTGAGAAAGGAACAGCAAAAACACTCAAGGGTTGTTCCTTTTAGAAAATGGACAGCAAAAATCATAAGTGTTGTTCCTTTTGGAAAACGAACAACAAAAATCACAAGTGTTGTTCCTTTTGGAAAAGGAACAGCAAAAATCAAAAGTATTGTTCCTTTTGTAAAAGGAACAACAAAAATCAAAAGTGTTGTTCCTTTTAGAAAAGGAACAACAAAAATCAAAAGTGCTGTTCTTTTTGGAAAAGGAATAGCAAAAATCAAAATTGTTGGTCCTTTTGGAAAAGGAACAACAAAAATCAAAAGTGTTGTTCCTTTTGGAAAAGGAATAGCAAAAATCAAAAGCGTTGTTCCTTTTGGAAAAAGAACAACAAAAATCACAAGTGTTGTTCCTTTTGGAAAAGGAACAACAAAAATCAAAAGTGTTGTTCCTTTTGGAAAAGGAACATCAAAAATCAAAAGTGTTGTTCCTTTTGGAAAAGGAACAACAAAAATCAAAACATGCTGTAGCAATATGTACAAAAATAATTCTAACAATTATATACAAATTGTAAGGAAAAATAAACTTCTTAGTGAGTTACTAGTGGAGGAGGCTTGTCTTCCTCCCGTAGGATCTCCATATCTGTATCTTGGCGTAATTGTTGGTAGAAGGATTCCCGGGTAAGTGGTTTGCGATAGAGACAGACTTGATGGCCGTTTACCTTAAAGGTATACCCAGAACCATCAATGGTAATTAGTGTGAGGGTACCATTGTCATGTACTTTCTGGATTTCATATGGTCCCAACCAACGAGTCTGGAGTTTCCCGGGGAAGTCCTGAAATCTAGAGTCATATAAAAGAGCCCAGTCTCCTTCATGGAAGACTCTGTTTTTTATGAGAGCATCATGCCACTTAGCTCTTTGCTGTTGTATCAGGGCAGTATGTTGAAGTGCAGAGAGTCTAATTTCATCTAGCTCATTAATCTGTTGCAATCGATTAGTTTGCGCCTCGGTTAAGTCTAACCCCACTTCTTGTGCTGTTCGTAATGTTTGGATTTCAAATTATATAGGAAAAATAAGTTGTTTTCCAAACATAAGCTGGTAACGTGATTGGCCAGTGGTGCTTCTCCATGTTGTTCTATAAGCCCACAGTGCTTCTGGTAGTCTGGCAGCCCAATCGCGTCTATGTGATGCAACTATTTTGGTTAGAATTGTTTCTATTATCTTGTTGCTGCTTTGTACTTGCCCATTTCACTGTGGGTGATATGGGGTGGTCATTTTGTGCTGAACATGATAATTGTTGAGTGTTTCCGCTACTCTGTTTGCAGCAAAGTATGGCCCTCCATCTATGATTATCTCTTTAGGGAGGCCATAGCGCACAAATAGATGGAGTAGGAACTGTATAATAGATTCTTCTGTAGCTCTGGGCAAGGCTTCTGCTTCAACCCACTTGGTGACATCTTCTATTGCCACTAGAATGTATGTTTTCTAGTTTGATGGTGGGTTGATTGGCCCCACGAAATCAAGGGCCCATCGCTCAAATGGTTCAATGATTAACTGCGGTTTCAAGGGCATCTCATCTGAGTGGCTAGGGCGTCCCGCCCTCTGGCAACTATCACATGCTTGGACAAATTTCTTTGCATCTTTAAAAATTGTGGGCCAATAATACCCTGTATGTAACACTTTATGTGCAGTCCTCCGATCAGCAAAATGTCCACCACATGGTTGGTCATGGCATGCTTTCAATATATCAAAGATTTCATCTTGTCGAACGCACCTCTTGATTTGCATGTCTGCCCCTGTGTGAAACAAATAACCTCCAATCCAGGAAAATCTGGTACTTCGCTGGACAATCTGTTTTCGCTCATTAGGGGTTAGATGTTTTGGTAACTTACCTACTTCTAGGTAATTGGCGACATCAGCATACCAGGGTGTTTGAACAGCAACAGCAAAGAGATGCTCATCTGGAAACTAATCTTCAACTACTGCTGCATCGACTGGTTTTGGCATTCTTGAGAGGAAATCAGCTACCGGGTTTTCTTTTCCAGGTCGATCCTTGATTGTAATGTCGAACTCCTACAATAAAATCAGCCATCTAGTTATTCTATCGTTTGTGACAGGTTTATTTGTTAAATACTTTATAGCAGAATGATCTGTGTACAAGATAACGGGATATCCATTGATGTAATGTCTGAATTTATTGATAGCATGTATAACAGCTAAGAATTCCTTTTCAGTTACAGTATAATTTAATTCAGCAGGGGATAGATTTTTGCTAATGTAATAAATAGCGTATGGTTTTCTATCCTCCTCCTGACCAAGGACCGCTCCAATGGCTGTATCTGAGGCATCGGATGATATCTGGAATGGTAAATCCCAGTTTGGTCTGCGAAGGACTAGGGCTGTAGATACAAGCTTTTTCAGGTCATTGAAAGCACATTCGCATTTTTCTATCCAAAGGAAATCAATATTACCAGTTAGTGCATACAATGGTGCAGCAATACGTGAATAACGTTCTATAAATCTTCTGTAATAACCAGAGAATCCAAGAAAGCTACGTACCTCTGTTTGAGTAGTAGGAGTAGGAATAAGCAAAAGTATTTGAATTTTGGCTGGGTCTACCTGAATGCCAGCTGCTGAAATATAGTGTCCTAGAATAAGTCCTTCTGTCATCATCATGTAGCATTTTCCATGGCTTAGACAAAGCCTGGTAGCTATACAGCATTGTAGGACTTTTTCTAGTGTTTCCAATGCCGGATCAAACTCCTCTTCGTATGGAGTGAAATCATCCATATATACTTCCAATCCTTCATTTATTAGATCTGCAAATATGCTAAGAATAGCCCTTTGGAATGTGGCAGGGGCATTACATAAACCAAAAGGTAAAACTCGGTAAGCAAACGTTCCCCAAGGACAAGTAAAAGTAGTTTTATCCTGATCTTTACGGGCAATTTGTATTTGGTTATACCCACTGAAGCCGTCAAGAAAATAAAATAATTTCTTGCCTGCCAAAGTATCCAATACTTGATCGATGAATGGGAGAGGAAAGTGATCTTTCTGTGTTGCCTTGTTTAGTTCTCTATAGTCCACATAGATTCTCCACTTCCCATTCTTTTTCTGTACCACCACAAGTGGGGAGACCCATTTACTATCAGAGATGGGGTAGATAAAGTTAACATATAAAAGTTTTTGAAGCTCAGCTTTTACTACTTTTAGATGAGGGTTTAGTCTTCTCTGAGGTTGTCTAACGGGTTTTGCATCATTTTCTATGTAGATGTGGTGTGTACACAATTGAGGATCAATTCCTTTCATATCGGGGTAATCCCATGCAAATGCATTTTTATGCTTTGTTAAGATATGGATGAGTTTTGTCTCTTGTTCCGGTGTAAGGTTGGCGTTAATGTTTAAGGTCTTCCCAGGTTCAATTTCTACTGTTTTACTATGTGCAACTGAGGTGACAGGGATTGTATGGTCATGCACATCTTTTAGAGGTTCTTCTTCTATTTCGTTATCAAATGCTGCTTTTATCATATGACACTGGGTATGAGATGTGAGTTCAGTTTGACTAATAAAATTACTGATGGCATCATCTTCTGTTTGATTTGTAAACTCTAGTGCCTCTTGTATAGTTAATGGAGATCTAATGTTGTAAGTAAGATATGATACAGGGTGCCTATTAGTTTTGACTATTGTGATGCTTGGCTGGGCTGGGGGATATAGTACTAAGTTCTTAATATTTGCCCCCTTAGTTATGATCATGTTTTCTTGCCGACAACCAATATAGGCATCAGCGGTAGCAAGCCAAGGCCTTCCTAAGATCAATGGATGTCCATCTAGTCAGGTTTTAGGGTTTATTATCAGAAAATCAGTTGGGTATTCCCAGGAATCAACTGAGACCATAACATCATGCAGTATGCCTTCTGGTCTAACCACAGATCGATCAGCCAGTTCCAGCAAAGTTGAAGTGGGTTCTACAGATGTAATTCCTAATTTTTGGCAAGTAGACATGGTCAACATATTAATTGCAGCTCCAAGATCAACTAAAGCATTAGTTAAGGTTTTGCCATAAATTTGAACAGTTACTATTGGGTTACCTGGGTCTTCATACTTAATAGGTGTTTCCTTTCCTGATGATAGGTCAGATAAAGTACCGACTACTTGAACTCTTGGATTATCTATTATATTCATTCTCGGTCTTTTTATGCACAATTCATTGATGGTTTTAGCATATATCGGGATATCATGAATGGCCTGAAGGAATGGAATTTTTATGTACAAATTTTGTAATTCTCCCAGAATGTCAAAATTAGGTTGGTGTATAGGTCGAGGTATAACTACACGTTCTGGGAACGGAGGAGAGGATGTAGTTGTTTTATTCTGAGTTTGTTGTCTATTTTCATCCTCTTCTTGTAACCACTGTTCTCTAGGTAACTGATCTTCAATCTGAACTGTTTTGTTTCCCTCTGTTTGAATATTACGCCCAGATCTTAGCTGCAGATCATTGCACTCCCTCAGATCGGGTCCTTCTTCTGGTGTTTCTAAAATTTGGAATGCTTGGACCGGTCTGTTATTTGGATTGGGATTAGGCTGGGCTGGGAGTTGAGGTCTGAGATTAGATTGGGGGTTTTGCTGTAAAGCTGGCAGTGTAGGTTGAGGGAAAGGAATGTTTCCTACTGGTTGATGTGTTGGTCTCTGCCAATTATTCTTCCAGACTGAACTTTGTGAAGTGGGGCGAGTCCATTGTGGTGGATATGGGTTGTTCTGCCAGTATGGTGGGGGATAAGGAGGATTCGACCAGCCAGATTAGCTTGTCGGATTTAGCCACGGGTTTGTAGAAGGGTACGACTATGATGACCAATTTGGAAATGGTGGTTGAAACTGACTTTGCCATGTATTATACTGTTGAGTATTGTACTGCGGATACTGAAAAGAAGAAGCTGGGTCTGAAAACATACCAGTTTGTCGTGGCTGCCACTGACGACGCTGGTTAAGTAGATATATTGCCTCTGGTTCTTCTTCTGCTTCCTTATATACTGCTTTCAGTCCAGGTAATGACGGAAAACTTTCTGTAGAGTGATCCCTTGTACAAATGGCGCATGTCTAAACTGTATCTAATGGACACTCCTTATGGCTATGCTTCTTCCTGCACCTGGGGCAGAAGATTGCTAAATTTTGTTCTGCCTCCATTTGTTTCTGCTTAGCCTGCAAAACGTCCAATTGTGTAGTCAGTGTTCCTAGTATATCAGTTCTAAAATTTTCAAATAAATTCCCAATTTCCACACGTGTTACTCCTTCAGATGAAATTTTGTTTTCCCGTGCAAATCGATCATGTTCTGCTGGTTTGATTCGTGTACTGCCTCTCGAACTCAGGATACATAAATCAATTATGTCAGCGAAACTTTCTTGATATATATCCCCTTTCCCCATAATGTTTAATGTTTCAATCCACTGTTCTTTCATGCCCCTTATTAATGTTGTTTTCAACACATTATCAGGTAAAGGCAACGATGCATAAGGGGATCTTTGCAGATTATACTAGAAACGCTCCACGTATTCTTCTAATGTTTCATTTGGTCTAGCTATCATCTGGAATATTTCATCTTTTAGTTCTCTAGACCTACAGTAATCTTGATATTTCTTTAGGAAAGACTCTTTCATTTGTTCCCAGTTATTTATAACTCCACCACCTAATACATTGGGGTCCTAAATTAGGTGGTGGAGTCCTCTGATGAGTATGATGGGCAGGATGATCCATGTGCACAATTGGCCAAAGCAGAGAAGAACTATTCTACCATTGAAAGTGAGTGGCTAGCTATGGTGTATGCGCTCCAAAAGTACCGACACTACTTGCTAGGAGGCCACTTTAAGATGTATACAGATCACTCCATGCTGAAATACCTAGTCAATAACCCTGTGTTGGGGGCGTGAATTCACAAATGGCTCTTATTGTTCCAAGAGTACGATTTTGATGTTGTTGTGAAGCCTGGATGATTGAATGCAGGACTAGACCATCTGTCACACATCAAAACAAGGGAGGAACCTACTAATTTGGAGGAAGGATTACCAGACATGCAGCTTTGTTGCGCACATCGTAGATGAACATTTTGAGGATATAATACACTTCCTAACAACAAGAACTGTGCCAGAATGATGCTCTGTCCAAGAAAAGAAGGAATTAGTGGTGCGCATGGCAGATTTCTCTGTCATTGCTGGGCATCTATATAAGATGGGGATTGATGAGATACTGTGAAGGTATGTACCTGATTTTGAATGAAGCAGCATCCTTAGGGATGCTCATGGGGGTGTTGTGGGAGGACATTATGTGGGAAGAGAAACCATGCAGAAGATTCTATGTGCAGGGTTGTGGTGGCCAACCCTTCATCAGGATTCAAAAGCATATGGCAAGGCGTGTGATGTATGTCAAAGAACAGGCAGGCCATCGTGGAGGGATGAAATGCCTTTGAATCCGCAAATAACATTACAACCCTTCATTAGGATTCAAAAGCATATTGCAAGGCATGTGATGTATGTCAAAGAACATGCAAGCCATCGCAGAGGGATGAAATGCATTTGAATCCGCAAATAACATTGCAACCCTTCGAAAAATAGGCAATAGATTTTGTAGGACCTATTCATCCCCAAGGAAATATAGGCCCGAGGTATATTATCACTATGATAGAGTACTTGACTCGTTAGGCAGAAGCACAGCCAGTGAAGGACTGCGTGGGGGTGACTACCACGAAGTTTCTATTTACTCATGTACTAATGAGATTTGGATGTCCAAAGATCTTGATTAGTGATCGTGGTACGCACTTCTTGAATGAGACAATCAATGCACTAGCAGAGGAATTTCAGGTGTATCACCATAAGATCACACCTTATCACCCATAAGCTAACGAGATAGTGGAGGCGTTCAATAAAGTTCTTGAAAACATGCTGAACAAGATATGAAATGGTCAGCGAAGTGATTGGGACCTACGCATACTTGCAGTGTTATGGGCTTACTGGATGACATGCAAGACACTGACTAGACAAACACCCTTTAGGCTGGTATACAGGGTTGAAGCAGTGATGCCTATGGAATAAATCATGTCTAGTCTATGCATAATAGTGCTCACAGGTATAATGGATCGTGGAGCCCTGGAATAGAGGCTCGCATAGTTGGATGAGCTTGAAGAAGAGTGATTTTTGGCTGGATTTCACTAGCAAGTCCAAAAGCAATGTGAAAAAGTGTGGTGCGATCGGTCGATGATTGTGTAAATGCCACACTTTATGTGTCGATCGTGCCACACTTTTTCACATTGCTTTTGGACTTGCTAGTGAAATCCAGCCAAAAATCACTCTTCTTCAAGCTCATCCAACTATGCGAGCCTCTATTCCAGGGCTCCACGATCCATTATACCTGTGAGCACTATTATGCATAGACTAGACATGATTTATTCCATAGGCATCACTGCTTCAACCCTGTATACCAGCCTAAAGGGTGTTTGTCTAGTCAGTGTCTTGCATGTCATCCAATAAGCCCATAACACTGCAAGTATGCATAGGTCCCAATCACTTCGCTGACCATTTCATATCTTGTTCAGCATGTTTTCAAGAACTTTATTGAACGCCTCCACTACCTCGTTAGCTTATGGGTGATAAGGTGTGATCTTATGGTGATACACCTGAAATTCCTCTGCTAGTGCGTTGATTGTCTCATTCAAGAAGTGCATACCACGATCACTAATCAAGATCTTTGGACATCCAAATCTCATTAGTACATGAGTAAATAGAAACTTCGTGGTAGTCACCCCCACACAGTCCTTCACTAGCTGTGCTTCTGCCTAACGAGTCAAGTACTCTATCATATTGATAATATACCTCGGGCCTATATTTCCTTGGGGATGAATAGGTCCTACAAAATCTATTGCCTATTTTTCGAAGGGTTGCAATGTTATTTGCGGATTCAAATGCATTTCATCCCTCTGCGATGGCTTGCATGTTCTTTGACATACATCACATGCCTTGCAATATGCTTTTGAATCCTAATGAAGGGTTGTAATGTTATTTGTGGATTCAAAGGCATTTCATCCCTCCACGATGGCCTGCCTGTTCTTTGACATACATCACACGCCTTGCCATATGCTTTTGAATCCTGATGAAGGGT
>APFE030531534.1:0-48547 GCA_000404065.3 Pinus taeda | reverse complement strand
CTTAATTGTGGAGACCTGAGATAAGGGAGCAACCAACCTTTTTTCAAATATGCAACATGTTCAGGGAAATATTATTTGTCATTCATTAGAGTTTGAGTATTCCTTAATTTTTCTTTCATTCATTAAAACTCTGAAAGGCATTTAAAATAGTATCAGAAGTTTCATATCAGGGCATTCTAATATCATCATTCTCATCATTCGAAAGCTTCGATAAAATTCTTCCCTGATCTAATATTTCTGATAATTGATAAAATGTGATTTTGGTTAAAACATGAAATTGAGCTAAGCACTTCTTTATGAATATGATAATGAAATAACCTGACCCACACAATTTCCATTTTGAATATTGGAACATTTCAGTATGAACTTCATTTCATGATACTGTGATATCTATGCATCTGCGATATTCCCTTCCCACTCATTCTCTGAAAATGACTTCACCAATATTACGATATCCATAAAACACCTGAACCTGATATGACATTTAAATCCATTTTTAAAAGATATCACATTTGTTCATAAATCACAATTTTGTTTGGGGAATATGTTTAAAGGTTTTGATGTCTCGTATCCGATATGAAATTAAATCCACATAATAAAACTATTGGGTCCATTCTTCATCACACATCGACGCATCAACAATGTTACATTCGGTAGTCAAAACTTCTGATCGTTGATTTCTTCTAAAATCCAAAGTTGGTCCCATCAATGAGCCACGTCATCTATCACATTCCCGCTCACAAGCATAATATCAGTGTTTCCTTTCATTAACAGCTTTGATCTTCGATATGACTATTGTCTAATATCGCAATCACTCCATCGCAGTTTCCCATCACATATGCTCATATAGCAAACTTGCTATTGCAACACTTATATTGCATCACGAAACTCAAATGAATCCTTACCTTAAGATCCTTCGATGCAATAGGATCCGTTATATGTCTCTTTGCCATTGTCTTTTAACTATTGTATAACACTAAATCGCACATCGACAAAGGTAAATCTCACAGCTTAAAAATTATGTATGGCGAAGAAACTTGTGATGCGAGACATCCAATGAGGCACTTTCTTGTATAAAAGAATTTAAGGCACTCTTGGATAACCACTATGGTAATGAAGCAATTGATAAGAAATTTGGAACATGGTTAAATCATTTTCGATTTCTCTTATATTTGAGTTTTGATATATCACTCTATATTTAATATACAAAATTCAATACCTCTCCATATGCATATATGTATTACATTATATTGGATTTGGTTTTGATTCTGAACAATTTATGAAAATCATGGAGTCGATATGAAAATTGAAATATTATGAGAACAATCCTAATGTAATTCATAAAGAAGCATTTTTTCATTTTCATTTCTGTGGATTTGTTTTATTTTCATATTCTATGGGCATAAAACATTGCATTATTCTAGTTTACTACTCACTTTATATTAGATTTAATAAATAATGATTTTGGGTCAATAAAACTTCTTCATGCTTTTAATTCTAATTAAAGGAAGAAGTTGTATTTTGTTGGAGAAAATGATGCCTCTCAGGTAATATTTAATGCAATTCTTCAATGATAAGTTTCATGCACCCATTTTCATTTATTTTCATTTATTTACTTTTGGTCTTAGTTTTGTATTTAATTTTTGCTGATCTTGAGCTCTGTTTGTATAGGTCTTCATGAACCTTTTACACCTCTACCAGATCAGTGTTTAAGTCCATTTTATTTTGTTCAATTTTCTTTGAGATTCTTGAAAAAACAGTAATAGTCCTCATCAAATAAGTTAAACTGGGAAGTTTCTGAACCTTTAGTATGTTTCTTGAGTGTTATTTTGTCAAAAAATGACTAATATGTTTTCATGTAGATTTTACTTTGAAACAAGAAAGTTTGCAATAGACAGAGACTTTTCACTTAGCATACTATCTATCATCATTGTTATTCACCCTCAACATTTTGAGAGCCTCATTTCTTATAACTCTACAAGATAAGAAAATTTAAACCTCAACATAGGAAGGAATGTACATATGCTTATTTTCTTTTATCTCTTTTGTTGAGACATTTGTATAAGTAGTCTTGTTGGAGTTTATCTTTGAAATTTGGAATTTTCTTTCAACTTTCTCTTTATTCATTTTTTACATTTTTAGAGTTTTCTAATTTCTTTTTATTTTAAATCTGGAGTTATTTTCCTTTTGTTTTTAGCTTTCATTTGATATTTGGTGACTCTACCATGATTTATGTGAAAGGCCTTTTCATCACCTGATAGCGATTGGCATATATGGGAAATACTTTAACTCTATCTATCTTGGTGAATTTCATTTATCATTAAAGGCATATCCTTATGGAACCATAAAAACCATCTTGTTTTAAATTTCTTTTATGGAGGAACACACATAATTTCTAAGTGATTGAGTTTACATTTTCAAGGAAATAACGGATTTGGGTTTAATACAATGAATCACTCCCACCCCTCCACTTTATAAAGCCTATAATTGATAGTCGCAGGGAAATAATTTGGAGTCAACATTATGAAATTATTATGTCGATTAAACATAAATATCTATTATCATCCCACCTCTTTCACTAAAGTACATTATAAACTAAAATCTTGCAAATGCACTTATCAAAAAGGGTGCTTAAAAGAGTAATAATGAGAAATATAAGTAAACTCATCGAGGCTATGGACACTCACTGGCAGCAGGACTAGGCTTGTATGGAATAAAAGAGAACTTCACCGAGGTATTGTTCAGGCTCGCTGATAATGAAGCGATGTCAGAGATCATTCATAAAATGGATATATACTTTATCAAAAACTCCTACCTGTACCTTCCTCTAATTTTTCATATGAGGTAGTTTTAAAACAATTTTTCTCAAATTTGGTTCATGACTTTGACTCGAATCTTCTTTTAGTACTTATCTTTACAAAATCATAGTACTTAATATATTTATGTGGGGCCTATGGAAATTTTTTACTTTTAGACGTTTTCATGATTTCCATTATTTTTAACCTTTGGGTAAATTAAAGTTCATTATCTTTAACCAAAGATAATTGGTTCTTCCTAGTGTGTCGCTATTGTTGTAGGGAAATATTTCAAATAATAGGGACCCATTATATTAATATTTGGCTAAACATCCTTTATGATTTTCATTAAGTTAATTATCCTAAATTTTACCATTTTTTCATTTTCATCGGATTTTTATTTTGATTGTTTCATTGAATTCACTCTTCAGCAAACTTCCATCTATACTTCTTTCGCCTCATTTGATCAATCGTTTTGTAAATGGAACTCCTTTGGAGTCTCATCTTTTTTGTCGCAAGTGTAAAAAAAATGTATAATATTTCAATTTTGTAATTAAAATAGTCATTCATTGTAAATATTAACTCTTAGTTAATTTTTACTATTTTTTGCATTTTCCACTAACGCTCCTACAAAATGACCCAGCCAAATTATAGAACAGTTGATAAAAAGTGTTTTGAGATCTCGATAATTTACTGAAATTTATTATTTTAAAATAAATTACCAAACCCAAAATCTCAAAATTGCAAAGTGATTGTAGTTCAATTTGTAGAATTTTTAATTCTACATGAGCCCACTTCCTATCAGATCCTCCCTTCCAAACTCCATAAATTAAAAAACTCGATTTAAAAATGCCAAAATGAAAATTGCGATGTGATATATCGCATATCATAAGTTTAATTTTCCGCTCATTATAAAATATGCGATGTGCGATAATTTTATTTTATGCGATGAGATTTTTAGTTTTAACATAAAGTTTTCCATAACCTCCTTATACTTCTCATACCTTCGTCACCTCACATCACCCTCACCTCCTTATCACTCCACCTCACCATAGACTCAACTTCCTCCACCATCACTCACCTCTCTTTATAGCTCCATTAACCCTCCACTTGCCTCACCCTCCACTACTCCCTCACCTCATGTAGCTTTGTTTGGTTTGTTTTTAACTTTTGAATCAAAATAGTGTTAAAGTTTAATATATATTTAATATTCATATTATAATAATTATATATTTTAATTATAATTTTAATAATTTAATATAATATAACGTAATATATAATATTTAATTAATTACTAAATCATTGTTTATAGCAATTAATTTATGTTTACAATTAATTTTAATTATTTAATATTAAAAAACAAAATCACAATTAATTAATATTAATTAATTAATAATTGTAATATAATTTAGATTGCCATTTAATTTTAAAAATTCCATTTTTTCGCTTGAGACAACACAATTCCAGAATTCTGGCAGTTTGACTTCATTTAACTTTGGAGGCTCATAAATTGAGTTTTGTTTGGCCAAATGAGGCTCAGGATGGCTCATTTGATAGATAAAATCATGGAAAACATTTTGGAAGTAGTTTAATTACCAGATTTGATCATTTGGTGGGTCTTAAATTCAGCGGAAGATCAAACTCTGATTGTTTTAAACAAATCTAAATTTTCGAGTTTAATTTTCTGCATTCTCATTTGCTCACCTTCTCCTCAATGCAGATCCATTCATCTATGTTATCTTTGACCATTTATATACTCACGGTCATAAATAGAAACTTCATATTTCCTTTCATTTAATTATTTAATTAAATCTAATTGAAGATATTTTACTCCAGATTTGGTATTTTGATTTGATTTTGTATTTTAGTTTAATTTTGATTTGTTTTTTATAGGGAAATAGTTAAAGAGAAGAGAAGAAGAAAATTTCATTCAATGAGAATACTCCAGCAAGAGAAGAATGAGATTTTGGGCCAATGCAAATTGATGGAGCATAACTACTTTTCAACAACTTTGTTATTTGAGAATTCTTTTTGTAAATATTATAAATAAGAGATTGTAGAATGTATTGAGGGGTGTTCTCTTCTCTGCAATTATGGGATCCGTAAAAGAACTATTGTAATGAGGATTTAGAGTTGAAGGTGAGAGAAATCCTGGAGGAATAAGACTTGATATTGTTGTGTTTTCATCTATTTGTGGAGAAACTCTTTTTTTATTATGTACTATTGTTGTAAGGAGGAGGCCTTTTCTACAAGCAATGAGCGATTGCAGGCCCATAGGATTGTGCACTACCACCATACTGTGAGGTTTTGTAATTTGATTTTATTTTATGAATAAAGATTTGTTTCATTAGTTTTCATATAACACCATTATTTATTGAATTCATGGATGCAAATTCTTTCTCAATTTTTAGTTTACATTTACAGATGTATGAATTAATTGTTGGCTTCATGCACTATTGTTGAGTTTTAATTCTTAATTCATTTAAAATTCTTATTAGACTATTATACATTCTTGATCTTAAATTTAATTTGAAAACTGAAATATACATAGGAACAAATAGATATAATCTTAGATCAGCAAGCTATCTTACGATTTAGGATAAAAATTATTTACTTTCATACATGATGTCTTACTCGAACTAATTCAATAATTCGTCATGAATATTTTTAGTTATTATGCACATGATAAATAAGGAATTATATATATTTTCAATAGGCACTTATGTAACTATTTACTAAGTGTTTGATTGTTAGTATTTATATCAACAAGGGATCAGATCTTATGAGCTATCTCCTTGATCGAATTCCTTCATCTTAATTCCAATTCTTTAAAGCTTCTTTTCCCTATTAAGCTAATTGGATCTTTCTTGAGAGAAGGATTTCTATTTCCTTCAATCAAGATAGGTTTGATTAATTTCATCTTAGATTAGATATTGCATGTGTTATCATACCTTTTGCATTCCATACGTCCTCTCTTTAAGAGGAAAAACTTTAGTGTGGTTTAGTTGTGTTGTTAAAGCAACTTAAGGGTCATTCTCTTGCCTGATCAACAAGAAGAATCAATATGATGTCCCTAACTATTGATAACTAATGATACATATTAAGCCAATAACAATAGGGAAAATCTAAACGGACCTAGTTAAACTAGTTGTAACCACCATTCCAAACAGAAAAGGAGATGCTTTAAGGTCTGGACCGGGTGGTCTCCTTTATAATGTTGTAGGCAGAGAATTCTAAGCCTTCAACATGATCTAACCCCAATTTGATAATTATATCCTCCAATGACTTGATCCTCGTATCTTTAGCAAGAGAGAAAATTCTCTCCATATTTAATTAGATATTGTATTATTCAATGAATTATGCAATTTTGTCAAAGTGATTGCTAAAATTGTTAAAGTAGAATAGACCATTTCCCTTGTTTTTCAATGGAGTTCAATTTGATCAATTGGATGAATTTTCTGTGTGTTTAAGTAAAATACAAAGTTCTTGAACTGTTTACATCTTTAACCCCTAGTATGTATGGTCCCAAAAAAGCTAATTGAAACTTTCTGTTTTCAACATCTAGGGTTGAGAGTAACCTATTCTTTGTAGAAAAAAAAATTCTTCCATAACTAAGTCGTAATTGACTTCAATGTTTCATTCTTCTTTTTAATATCCATGAATTTAGAAAATATTCTCTAATTAGTGGAGGAAGTAGATGAAGAGGATTGTGATTTTGTTGTTTCCATTTTCTACAAATTCAATATAGACTCACTTGATACAATATCTATAGAAGGTGTAGGAACACCTGAGGATCTAGTTTCTAACAAAACTTCACCAGAGAATGGGTGCACAGAACTAGGAACAGCAACTTATAGAGCCAATATAATTGAATTAGAGGAAATATAAAATAAAAGATGTCCCATTTTGGCAAATATGACTCTTTCACTTGGTAAGTATTTCTCTAAACACCATACAACGAACTTAAGAAAATGGTGTGTCAAGGAAGGATTCCCAAAGAGAAAATTAATCACTATTATATTATAACTTCTTATATGCCCAACTATACATCTCATAAATTTCAAATTCACATTTTCCTTCCATAATTTTGGCATCCAGATCAATTAAGAACATTTCATTAAATTTTATAGATGCAGTGGGAGTTGGGTTATTTGATTGAGTTCTGGATGATTTTTCCTTTTTAGAGATCATTTTAACAATTTGGAATGAGGGAAAAAGAGAATAAAATTACTTGTTAAATCATGGATCTTAAATCTAACTTGCATACAATTTCTTTGAATAGCTCTTATATAACACTATTCTTCCTCTTCTGTAACTTATTTTGACAAAGGGTAAAATGAGGTAATGAATTTGGATGAAACAATTGTGAGGGGTAATGGTAATATTAAGTTGGAATGGTGTTAGTGAAAATAATGGTTGGCAACATCAGAAATGAGATTTGGTAACCAATAAAATGGAAATAGTAGAAAATAAAAATGGTGGAATGATAATTTGGTGGAAACGTGTAGAGGGTTTGCAGCAGAGGGGAGGTGTGATGGTAAGTGGTTTAGATCGAGGTGGGGTATGCTATTAAACATATGCCTCCACATAATAAAAAAAAAAATCGGGAAAATAATTCATCGTGGACCCCCCCGTTAAACATTGAGAAAGTAGGGGAGTCTCTTCTTGATTTATGAGGATCCATCCCCTCACATTAAATCTTTGTCACACGAAGATGCAAGCGCTTTATTAGAGTTTTTTATTCCAATTTTTACTCTCTTTTTTTTAAATAAAATAATTATTCATATATAACCAAACATAATATATATGGAACTTACAGAAATGCACACATACATTTATTTACAAAGTGCATAAAATTAAAATAAAAATTGGAATATTTTCTGAAAACTTCATGACAAGTAAATGTTAAAAAACTAATCATCATAGCTATCCTCCTTAAGGGAATAAAAAAGGTATGCACAAATATATTCTACCCTAAACATCACAAACTCATATTTGTTGTGCCTCTCCCTGTAACTATCCCACCAATATTTGACATATGGAAGGGCTTTTAAGAGTGCAAAAGTGATATTTTAATTCTCAATTTTGTTTGGATAGAGTAATATCCCTCTAACATATTTAACCATTTCTCTAAATCATTTGAATCTATTCATCCAATGCAAAAACATAAGAAAAGATAGATCACTGCCTTGATAACAGGCTACTTCAAGTGGGTGATCCCCCTTTTATGTCACATAAATGAACAATTCTTCAATTATTAAAATAACAAAACCTCCTTGGTAGATATAGGAGTGTAAAGGATAAAATATAAATAAAGCCTACATAACAATAATAATGTAAGGGAACAATAACAACAATATAGGGAAATTACAACAGAATAAGCAAATAGCGTGAAAATTTAGTTTTTTTTTCATGAATTAGACATATTTCCCAATGAAGAAATGGGTGCAACCAGGTATGTTTGTTATAGCGCCATATTTGGCACCATAAATTTCTCTAGAAATAACATTGTAAATAGTGCCTCGAATAGCACTAGAAAAATAGTGCCATAAATAACACCCAAAATATCACCCAAATCTTTCCTCAAGTTGTGATGGAAATAACGTTCTAAATAGTACCAATAATAACATTGAAAATAGCGCCTGGAACAGTGTCGGAAATAGATCCAGGAATAGAGGCAGGAATAGTGCCATTTTATCACTAGAAATAATGCCAGGAATTTCTTCCAATTTGTCTCTTGTTTTGGCTTCTATTTTAACGTCCATTTTTTCTTCTTGTTTTGTTTCTAGTTTTGCTTATAGTGTGGCTTCCAATTTTGCTTGCAATTTTTCTTCTAATGTGGCTTCCAATATTGCTTCCAGTTTTTCCTCTAGTGTGGTTTCTAGTTTTTCTTCTAGTATGGCTTCAAATTTTTCTTCTAGTGTGACTTCCTATTTTCCTTCCATTTTTCCTTCTAGTGTGACTTCCAATTTTGCTTCTAGTGCAGCTTCAAATTTTGGTTCCAATTTGGCTTTCATTGTTTCTTGTTTTCTTGCTTCCAAGCATCAAGAATAGCGACAAGTTTAGCGCTAGGATTTACATCCAGTTTGGCTTCTGATTTCTCTTCCAGTTTTGCTTCCCATTTGTTTTTGTGGCTTCCAATTTGACTTCTATTGTTTCTTCTTTTTTATGCTTCCAAAAAAGATTATTGTTTTGCATATAGTTAAATTAATATGTTTTATTTCAATTTAATTAGTTAAATATTAAATAAGTTATATGATTATACACCATATGAATGCATTTGAAATATTTTATAGGATAAGATTTATAAAGAATTTTTAGGGAAACATACATCCATACAAATTAACAACATCATTATACTTATTAAATCTCCATCAAAATAGAATCTACAACATCCAATATATATAAAATAACAAGATAATTATTGTAACATGATCATCATATTTAATCAAAAGAAGTGAGTCAAATATATATAATTTAAGTGAATTTGAAAATATTTATCATGAGCAGTAAATCAAAACCATCATACGTAATAAACATGAATCTGGATCATCAATCACTTTCAACATACAAAAAATGGTGAGTCAATACTGACAAGATCATCATCATATATAACTAAAACAAGTAAAATTAACATATACTAATAGATCAATAACATGTGAAAATGATGCATGTTGAACATATGAAATAAGTAAAAAATAATACATCATGCACAAATGATATAAATAAAAATGATGTATTATGTAAGAAAAAATGATACAAGTCAATATGATACGTCATGTCGAAATGATATAAGTCAAAATGATACATGTCAAAAAGATACAACTCAATAATATGATATAAGAGGCCATGAAAAGGGTACATATGATAGTAACCATGAAAATTGAAATCATAACAATATATCGAAAATGATCCATGATGCAGCCTATATGATCATTAATGTAACTAGTTGCTACCAAAAATTACCTCATGATCATCATCACCATCACCACCATCATCATCATCTTCTACATCGACATCTACCTAGTTGTCATTTGTATTTGTGTCATCATAAGAATCATCTTCCATCTCAGCATCATACCCTACATGATCTAGATCTATGTGATGAGGATCATTCATATCTTTTGGAAGATCCTTTTTCTATAAAAGGAAACATTTAGAATGAAAGTTATTATTTATTTCATTCAATAATTATTTTTTATGTTATATATCTACTATTACAACATATGAAATGATACAATAAACATAGTACATCATATCAAAATGCACCTACGATAATAAAATTTCAAATAAGTTACAACTAAGATGTTGTAACTAACAGCGAATGCTTTTTTTCAAATTAAAAAACGAGCGTAATTGATTTTTCAAAATCTAATTTCATAAAGTATTTTAAATAGTAAGAAACTATTCACTATTTCATTACTTTTCCCAAAATTTCAAGGGAGATACTTGAAAAAGAAACATACTTAGATGAATGTGGAGCAGAAAAATACTTTGGAATAACATAATTATTCAGCAGATCAAAATTTGAAAGATATGGTGATTCACTCAAAACCATGCATAGTAAAAATTTTAAATTTTACTTTTGATTTTTCCGATAAAATTTTTTACAATACTCGTTTTTGTTCGATTTAATTAAAATTTAGAAAAAAATAAAATCCTTGCAAAGTAAAATTTTTACTATTGATTTTACTAATAATTTTTTTTACAATATTTGTTCTTATTTAGATTTAATTAAAATTCAGGAAAAAAGAAAAAGATTCAATACTTACCTTAAACCCTTTCTACTTCTTTCTTATGTGATTGCAAAATTCCACCTTAGGGTTAAAATCCCTCTACCAATTAGCACTTTATGATTTTCGGCGTTTTAGATTTAATGGGCTTGTGTTACTACATATAAGGCATTTAACATGTAAGCAGGGGGGCCACTTATTGAATCACATCCTAACCATGTCAGCCCTATATGTTTTTCTTTGAATGGATTTTGTTTATCAGTGCACCCTGTGTAATATAACACATCAGTGCACCTTTGACAAGTAACACTGTTAAATCCAAAAAAATTGTGTTTATCTTTTTGTTTTCATTTTTTACTATGATGATGATGCTTTTATCATTACATATTGCACCACCATAATTTAAAACTATTTAAAAAATAATTTTCATTATCGATGCTCAACAATTAAATGCGCTAATGATATTTACTAAATTAAATGCATTGGTTACCAAACCTATTCTTCGCTGAAAATTATGTGATTTATTTATAAAATATATTTAATGATACACGTTGTATATTGATAAAAAAATGTCTATGAAGACACCAAGTAACAAAAATATTGATTGGAATAACAATAACACATCCAAATAAAAACAGAAAAGGCAAGTTCTTTGTAAATTATTTACAAAATTAATATGATTGAACTATATGTAAGTTTAAATAATATGTATTGGTTAATGTATGTCATGCCTAGCCACAAAATGAGGAATCTCGATAAGATTCTTTTTTATCTAAGTGCAAAAGAGCGTAAGAGTCAAATGGAAAAATTGCAAAAGGATGAATAAGGTGAATGAAAAAATACTATTTAATATGAGTTTCTTTTCTCATTACTAATATACTTAAGAGTATTAGATAACACGTTTCAAACAATCTATTAATTGACATACATTTTATGTTATATAGGGACCAACAATGAAAGAAAATAATGTGGTTCTAAAAAAATAAAAAGTATAGAACATGTAAATGATGATGAATTGGTCCTTAGCTCATATGGAGTGGTGCTAGAGTATAATGAAAGGGGGAAAATGTTTACAAAACTATGGGAGATATAGTGGAATGAACGTATGGATGTACTTTCCACTTATAATACTGAAATGAATCCAATCATTTCAAGAACCAAGTTATACTTAAACTACATGAAGCATTTATAGAGAAATTGTTAATGAGACATTTCAGACTTGAAATAGAAAAAACATACAATAACAAAAAAGAATCATTCAAAAAGTAATATTCCTAATTAAAATTATTTTCTAGAATTATATGTATATATTACTACAAAGCATTCATTTATTAATATCAATTTTGTTATATTTAGTTTTCATATATCAATATAAAGTAGTTTATTATGTTTTCAGGAAGATTATGAAAATCCCAAAGAATCAACAAGTTGATATTTGAAACATGCCGGTAGGAATGTCCATAAAAGTGTGCAAGGAGATAATCAAATAAATGGACATAATTACATCACAACATGAGCCATCTCAATAACAACGTGCTTCAAATGTATGTACTCATTGAATTTTTCAATTAGGTACATATAAACAAATAATTTAGTATTAAGTATTGATTTTCAAGTATTTTCTTGCAGAACAGAAACCAAAATGGAACCCATTTAGCACATAAAACAAGACGACAAGGAAGAAAAGGGTTTATATCAAAGTTTGTGATTAATTGTTAACATTCATTATAACAACTTAAGATTTCATTTGGTATATTTTAAGTTGTTTCACAACAACCATTCTTGAATGTCTACAAATAGGTGCTAACATACAAAGAAGATTCATCAGGAGAATTGATTGACATTGGGTTAATTATGGGTTCTGAGTATATGTTGGCATATAAAAAATTAATTATGAAATTTGTAAGTATTTGTGTTTTTTCATTTCTCTCAGTTTATAATTAATAGAAAAAATGCTTTATATTAAATTTGTGATTTATTATGGGGTATAAAACTTGTAAAAAAGAAAGTATGGAACTGCACCAACAAAGGAGTTGTTGAAAGAAGGCATGAGATTTGATTTTGAAATAATGTGTATTTTTGAGAACTCAATTCTTTCTATGGTAAATTTCTTTTCGATTTACATTGATGTATATTAATTATTTCAATTTACATTATTCTCACCAATGTAGATACACTCATTACACTTTATTTTTATGTTTGTCGATGAAACTTGCAGAAGACGAAAACAATCGATGCAATCAACAAAACATTTGTCCAAGAAAACCAAGTCATGGAAGTAGCTTGTGCACGAACAATAGTTCTAGCAAAGAATGATGATTTATTTGGATATCAATGAAAGTTGTTGTATTTTTTTAAACAATTGTATGTGAAAATTAGACATTTTGTTTACTGTAATGGATATAGTGTCCCAATTGAAAGACAAGGTCTTACCAATAACTATCCCATTTTGTATGAAAAAGAGCCTCTTATTCATATATAATAAAACAAATTCTAAGTTGTTCAATTGCTTTGTCGAATGTCGAGGCCAGTCCAAGATCGTACTGTTCCTCTACAGACAGAGACAACAAACGCACGGATTTGTAACCTCTACGCAAGCAAGCTAATCTCATTGAGATGAAGCGTACTCAGGTTATCACTTACCTAAGTTATCACCATATTTATTCCCCCAAAGCTTGAGCATAGCAATACCCTTTACAGATTGGTTTTACTTCTTGAGTGGTGTTTTTCAGGCGATGCTGCCAATCGAGATAGGTATTTATTGACTCGATTATGACTGCTAGTTGTGATTCACTTGATGCTGGTACTCCATTACTCGTGTTAATTATAATACACTCAATGCCAAGAGGCTCCGCAGTTGATGCTGGTACTTGATCCCAAGGGTCGATGCTGCTGTGAAATGTTACACTGCTGATTAAATATATGGCTGATTAAATATTATAATGAAGAGATGCAAAATATAATGGTATAACAAATTAATCCAAATATCATATACAAATGTACTAATCAAAATTTAATTTATATGAATATTGTTATAAGATATATGTTTATTTTTTGATGAAAAATGGATTTAAAAAATCACAATAATTGCACTGTCACAGGTCTATGTTTCTAAAAAAGATAAAATGGATATCAAGACATCATATATTAATGTGCACTATTCCAAATACGAGTTTTTCAACAACAATATTTATAATAATAAAAAATGGTATTCTGGTGCATTCGTACATACAAAGCCCAGTGTGTGTATGTAAAATCAATATGCACCGAGAAGATATAAAATGCATGCACCAGTGTGATTCACCTTTAACACACTGGTGCATCATTATGATTAATCCAACTGTGCATTAGATTATGTAAAAGCACCATTACTACCAGATTTTTTTTCCCTGCCCTGGTGCCTTTTGTGAAAATTACAACACCAAGACATTTGCAAACACATAAGAATGAGGGCATTATACTTTTCAAGCACTGGTGTTGTTTTTCATTTAATGCCCCGGTGCATGGTATCATAAATTGTATGACCCAATGCATTGTTTCCAACCTGAGTGCTATTATTTAAATTAATAGCACTGGTTGTTTTATATTAGTAGCACACTAGTGCTTTTATACAAATCATCAACACCAGTGCATTTTTACACATAACGACCCAATGTGTTGTAGAAGATAAAAGAATCGAGGCTGCAAGATTTTTTTTCATGCCTCGGTACCCTTCCTAAAAAGTACTACTTGGATAATTTCTAGAAGACATAAGCACTAGAGTGGTGTAATTTTTAGGCACTACTATTGTTTACATTCAACGCCCTAGTGCATGGTATTGTAGATTGTACGAGCCAGTGCATTTTTATTATTAAAGTATTAGTGCTTCTATAAAGTTAATGCATTGGTTATCCAAACGTTTGCTTCTAGTCCTGGTGCCTTTATTTAAATTTACAGCACAAGTTCTTTTATTTTGGTAGTGCACTAGTGCGATTTATCCAGTAAGCTCACCGCTAATAAAACACCTGCTAAAACGTCCTGCCACTCAGATATTTTTAGTTGTGATGAAGTTATGTTATATGTTTCGCTAAAACATCTACTACCACAAACAGATGTTTTAACGTAGGTTTTTTGACAATTTTTTACAATTTCATAACACTTAAAACCTTCATTATAACCTCTGATAGAATGTATTTTCCTTGTAGTGTTTCACTCAGTTGGATTTGCACAGTGGCTACCAACAAATAAAAATTGCAAAGCATGCTTTCTAGAGACTACATTCAAGACCAACCAGTGGTTTTTTGAGTGGTTGGTGATGCCATTTAGGCTTTGGAATGCCCCAACAACATTTATGAGGGTGATGAATGATGTATTTAGACCTTTTCTAGATAATTTTGTGCTTCTGTATATTTATGATATAATTGTTTTCAGTATAAATTGGGATGATCATGTAAACCATGTCAAAAGAGTGTTTGATATTTTGTAAAAGTATAATTTGTATGTAAAAATGTCTGAATGTGAATTTGGAAAAAATTCTTTGGTTTATTTAGGTCATATTGTTGGAGGAGGTCAATTGAAAATTGATCCTTCAAAAATTGATGTAGTTTTTAAATGGACTAAGCCTACTAATGTAACAGTAGTAAGAAGCTTTTTGGGTGCAATACAATACTGGAGGAGGTTCATTGCTAACTTCTCCATCATAGAATCTTTGCATGCCTTAACCAGTGTGAAGTATACTTTTTAGTGGGGAGGAATTTAGCAGAAGGATTTCTGCACCCTTAAGGAATGTATTAGTACCACACCAGCACTAGCCTTACCTAATCTCTAGCAACCATTCAGGATTGAGATAGATGTGAGTGGTTACACCATGGCACAGTGTTGATGCAACAACGGAAATTGGTTTGTTACCATTCAAATACTTTCTCTCGAACTATTGTGAACTATCCCACTAATTACAAGGAGTTGTATGATTTGGTGCAATGTGTCAAGAAATGGAAACACTACTTGATCAGGAAGGAGACTATCATTCATACAGACCACTAATTGTTACAATAACTCTAATCACAAACCAAGTTGCAGCATGCTCGTCATTTCAAGAGGATGGGATTCCTCCAAGAGTTTCACTTGGTAATCAAGTACAAAAAGGGTAAAAGCGACAAAGTAGTGGATGTTCTCCCTAGATCTTCTCTTTTTACATCTATTATTATGAAAAATTATTCTTTATCTCGTGAAAGCTATGTTGAGAAATATGTTGTTGACGAATTCAAATAATTTTATGAGAAGCTAACACATGGATCGCAAGTAGACGATGTAACATGCCTTCGCTCATATATACCCACATTCATTGGCTTTCCTAAGGTAAACATGAGATGAGGGGCTAATATGATATGACTCAACCTCCTATATGACCTTAAGGAAATGAAGTCATCATAAGAAGACCTTATTGACTTCGCTCGAGTGCTACAGGACCCCCAAGAACTAACCAACCATTCCAGGTACCTAACCCCTCAATTAACTTTTCTTTTCAGTGAGGTACATCCCTAGTTACTCCCATGAGAAGGAATCCAAGTGACTATAACCCTCCAGTCGCTCCTAGAGGACTACTTCCTAGCGATTCGAGTCCTTTTAAGGTAGTCTTGTGCCAACGACTACTAGATTTAAGCCACTTTTTCAAGGCTAGGATCCAGACCTCTACCTAGAACTTAATGAAACTTCTAGAAATGATAAATAACACATAGACAAAGGCTATAACCCAAAAATTACTCAAGGACTTGATCTAACGTGGTCTCACCATGATATTCATTATGTTAAGCACATTGAGAACATAAGATATATAGGTCATGAATGCATATTTGAACATAGAGATCTGAAACTTGTCTGAGGTTTACCAGGAAGAACTAATGCCCTCTCAAAATAGCTTCCATGATACCAATCATACCATGTATTCATTAAACAATCATTCATCAATTAAAAAGTGGAAAGAGCCATACATAAATATGTCATAAAATCATGCTTATAACCAATATATAACCAAATAATAAAAAATGATAGAACAACCATTAAAGCCATACAATAACAATTAAATTTACTTATAAAGAGAAGAGGAACTTAGCTCTTATTAACCATATGCAAAATCTAACCATGTCAAGGACATTCATGTACCACTCGACCATTGATTGGGTTGGAACAAATCTTTCCTTCAGCTAATCATCTATGTGCTATATTTCAAGCATGAATGTGGGATCTCATGGGACAAACCAATCCATAAGAAACCAAGGGAGTTCAGAGGTTAAACCACCTCCACCCTCACACTATCGTGATATCACCTAAACAGGTCCTGAGATCACAAAACTGAACCAAGTTGGGATGCCTTAGAAATCCTTCACCATCCCTTGAGGAATTTTCCTATCTCCACCCACCTGTTGAGGGTTTCCTGGGAAAACCATCTCCACCCCCAACCCTTGAGATTTTCTTGAGATCACATCACCCAGATCCAAAACGTTCTGGAAATCCAAAGCTCAACCAAGAATGAATCGCATCGCACCATGTCTATCTATAAATGGAAAGGCAAGGCTAAAACCACTATCGAAACCTGAAAAACCCATGTCAATGACAACAAATCAACCAAATAAACACATGCAAATACCATGCATGCCAAAACTAGTTAGGAAATTATACATGCAACCTATTACTTGGAAGTATTCCTATTGAAGCCCCATGATCTAACCTTTCCTTGCTTGATCCTTTCTTTCCTTTGCTTTCCTTTACTTGCTTTCTTTCCTTCTCCTCCCAATGCTATTCTCCTCTCTGAGACTAATTCCAAAACAAAATTGAAAAAAGGCTGAAAAAAGTTGTGAACTGATCCTTAGAAGCCTTTTTATCATTGAGACCTTCTTCAATTTTCCTCTATTTTCCTTCAATTTCCTCCTCACATACAACTTCATGAGACCTTTCACCTTCCTTTTCTCCTACTTTCCTTTATTTTCATAAAATAAAATGTCAATATTTCCTTTTTTCCTTTTCAATTCCTTTGCTAATTTCCCCTTAGCCATAATAAACAATAAGTGATGCCCACTAGGATACTTTGCCCAACATTCAACTTAGAATACATGTCCCATGACCTAGGTGTTGTTTTCATTTTATTAACTTTATTAACTTTGTTACATGGAATTTTAACCTGGGGTTCTTAAATACCCCTCCCTTTTAGGGGAACACCATCCTTGATGTTCAATGGCACCTACAACCAACAAAATGGCTAAAAAACCAAAACATGCTACCCATGGAGCTTTATAACCCAACTTGTTGTAGTATTTACAATGACCATCCTACTCAAAAGAAAAACCATCATGACAAGCATAACAACATGACAACCATACCATTTATTGGAACTTTATAACACATCTCATTGCAGTATTTACAATATCAACTATACATAAATATGTGCATATACCAAAACTGCTTTGCCTCAATTGACAAACAATGAAGGATATATAGCCCACATTTGATCAACCATCTCCCATTTAGCTTCCACTGCAATTTAACCTGCTTGATTTCTCTGCTCTAGAGCTTGAGGTATTTTCACTACAATATGCATTGATGTTTCAACTACAATTATAATTTTGGCTCCACCTATAATACAGACAAATCAATAACATGATCAACCTATTTTACATATCTTTTAAGGAATGAAACATGGAAAACATCATCGAATCTCATTGTCAGAGGCAGTGCAAGTTTGTAGGCTACTTGTCTAATCCTCTCAAGGATCTCGAAAGGCCCACAATACTAAGGTGACAACTTGGCACATGATACAATCCTCAAGGAGATCTTCTTCAGCTTGATGCACAAATACACATGCTCCCCAACCTGAAACTCCTTAAATTCCATGTGTTGATATGCATAACTATTATTCTTGTCATTTGCTTCCTTTAGATTATACTTAATAACCCACATTTCATGTTTCTTGCCTTCCAACATATCTGGTCCAATAAGTACCATGTTCACTGGGTCACTTCAACTTATGGGAGTATTACAACTCCACCCATAGAGCACCTAAACTAGACTCATCCTGACTCAGTCTTGATAACCATTGTTTTAAGAAAACTCAACCAGTGGAAGAAACTCCCACTTCCATTGTTGATGGGTGACATACATCCTCAATTTATCCTCTAGGATCTTATGGAACCTCTCTGTCTATTCATATGTTTGTGGATGATAAGTTATACTCAAGGCCAAATTTTTACAAGAACCTACGAATAAATACTTCCAAAAACTTGAAGTGAACTTAGCATCTTTGTCCGAAGCAATCTTCTTCGGGACATTGTACAACCTCACTATCTCCCTAATGAATACCTTTGCTACATCACTAGTTAAATAAGCAGTCTTCACTAAAATTAAGTGAGCTACTTTTCTCAACCTGTCAACCACAACAACGATAGAATCATGTTGCTTCGATGTCCTTGGAAAAACTGTAATGGAATCCATGGAAATGACCTCACATTTCCCTTTTAGAATTGGAATAGGTTGTAACAAACTAGTTGGGTGTTTAGACTCAGCTTTCCCTTGTTGGTAGTCCAAGCATCTACCAACAAATATTGCCACTTCCTTCTTCAGATTCAGCCAATAGTAGAACTTATTCACTTCTCTTAATGTCTTCTGATATTCTGAACATGAAACTCCCTCAAGATAAGCTTCTTGAGCTCGCCCTCATCCAACACATAGATTCTATGCCTAATTTTGACCAAGATATCCATTGTGAGATGATAGTTCACAACCTATTCACCTGTACCCTGTTGTAACATGTGCTTAATCTATTGGTACATGTCATCTTGTTATCCTGCATGTAGGATCCGGTCCTGTAAATCCTTCCCATAAGAACTCATATATGCAACATGATTTACCTTCACTCTGTTGCTAAGAGAATCTATAACCCTATTTTTATTTCCTTTAATGTATCTAATATTAAAATAAAACTCACTAAAAGTGGCCAACCATCTAGCTTGCCTAGAATTCAAATTCGGTTGGTCAAATAGGTGCCTCATCCCACCATGATTGCTCATCAATACAAACCTTCTGCCAAGAAGATAGTGCCTCCACATATTCAATCCATGGATGATCACTGCCACCTCAAGGTCATGAGTCACATAATTTTACCTATGCTCATTTAGTTTCGTTGACTCATAACACACCACTTGTCCCTCCTGCATCAGGACTCCACCAAGTACTCTCTTGCAAGCATCTATGCTCACCAAAAACTCTTTATCTGGATCTACAATCTTTAACACTGGAGCATTTGATAACAACTGCCTCAACTACTCAAAACTTACTGCACATTCTTCTTTCCACTCAAATTTATTTCCTTTACTCTGCAATGATATAATATAGGACACACAATTCATGAGAAATTCCTGATGAACCTCCTATAATAACTTGCTAGCCCGACAGATGATATGACCTCATCCACATTCTTAGGAGTTTCCCATTCCATGGTATCTCTTATTGTTTTTGGATCTACTACTATGCCTTCCTTGGAAACCACACGTCCTAAGTAATGTACATCTGTCTGAAAGAAACTGCATTTTCTAAGCTTGGCATGCAATTAATTCTCTCTTAGCAATGTCAATAATGCTGCTAAATGTCTGACATGCTCTTCCTCATTCCTATAATATATCAATATATCATCAATTAATACAATAAAAAGCTTGTCAAGATAAGGATGCAAGACATTATTCATCAAGCACATAAAAGTAGCTAGAGCATTAGAAAGACCAAAAATAATTGTAAAAAACTCATAATGCCCATACCTGATCCAGAAAGAAGTCTTGTATATGTCCTCTTATTTAATCCGTACCCGATTGTATCCTCATATCCAATCAATCTTTGAGAACACTGCTACTCCCTTCAACTGGTAAAACAAATCATCAATCCTCGGCAACAAATGCCTATTCTTGATTGTTACATTTTTCAACTACCTAGAGTCAATACATAACCTAAGAGTACCATCCTTCTTCTTAACAAACAACATTGGTTCACTCCAAGGCAATACACTTGGTATAATGTACTCTTTGTGAAGCATTTTCTTCAACTCTAACTTCAATTCCACTAGCTTTGTAGTGCTCATCCTATAAGGTACCTTCGATGTTGGTGTTGCCCCTGGTACCAACTCAATAGCAAATTCTACTTCCCTGTGGGGAGGAAACTCTAAAATCTCTTGGGGAAATACATCCTTAAACTGCTGTAATATAGGGTACCTCTCAAATATTTCTGCATCCTCAACCTCCTAACCCTTTTCACTAGAAATATGGATTGTAGATATTACACACCCCTTTCTCTGATTGTGCTTGGCTTGCATAGTTGTAATCATCCTCACTCATATATGCTTCTTCTTTCCCTACAAGATTCTCTTTTCTCCATTTTCATTCGAGCACTCAATAGCCTCATCATAGAAATCTACTTTGGTTTTGTGGATGTACAAAAAATCCATAACCAAAATCATACTATATGATATCAACATAAGTAAATTTAGATGTGATAATGTAGGCATACCATTCAGCTCAAATTCACATGTGCTTACTCAGTGATGAACTCTCTTCTTACTACCTGTATCCAACTGCACCAACCAAGACTGTGCATGCACTTCTTTTCTCAAACCACACTTATCCACCAGGTTAGGATTAACATAACTATAATTAGATCCAGGGTAAATCAAAATAGAAACAATTTGACCACAGAGCTTACCTTCAATCTCAATAATGGATGCCTGGTGATATTCCTTCTTGTTGTCCACAACTGCATAAATCTGAGGAATGTTATAACCCACATCCCCAACCATCTGCACCTCCTGAGAACTGTATATTTGAGGCCTACCACCTTGGTAAAATGGAAAATCATTCTTGCAATGATATTGGCCACATATCCAACACTGCAACGGTGCCCTATCATCACCTCTACTCTGATGCTCTCCATTCTATGACCCATGTTCCTTCTCAATTACATTAAACTTCTAGTAAGGAGAAACATTTTCTTTCTCACATGCATCCTGAGGTCTTCCCCACTTCGATGGAAACTTCCCTTTAAATTTCCCATTCCCCTTCAATTCACGCTTAGGCTCAACTTTACACTTTGACTACTCTTAACCATGCTTACATTTCTTGATGGATTCCTCCAATGATCATGGCTCATCAAACTAATTATGGTCTTTATATGTTGATGGAAACCCATTGATGAACCTTTGAATATTCACTTTCTCATCCTTGAGGTAAGGCACATACCTCAACATATCTAGGAACATGTTAATATACTCATCATTTGTCATACAACCCATCTAAAACTCATAAAACACCTTAGCTCTATCATCATAATACCTCTCAGATAGGTACTTCTTTTTAAAGAGTCTCTCGAACTCATCCCAAATCACCTCTTCTTCCCAAATTACCTTGACATTCTTCACATATTCCCACCAAATATATGATTTCCCTTTTAGACTGAAGGTGGCTATCTTGGCTTTCATATTTTGTGAATAGTTATGCAATCTAAAGAATTTCTTCATTACAAGCAACCATGCCTTTACATCTTCTGACTTCTTCATCTCTCCATCAAACGTACATGTCTTGACTTTATTAAACTCCTTAGGGAAGTACTCACTCCTCCTATAAGGATGGCAAAGGTGACAATTATGAGGATGTCTCCTAGATGAGGAACTAGAGTGATACCCATACATACCATTCCTCTTGTCAGGTGTATCCAATGATCTTCCACCTATGACTATGTCTCCTCTATCCAACATGTATCCTGATTGAGAACCATTGACAGAGGCTCCATTAGTCTTCTCTTCATGTTTTAAATCATCCTCAATTATCATTGTCTCTGCAAGTCCAAACAACTCTGAAGGATGACCACATTAACCTCTACCTACCTTTCCTAATCCCTTGCAAGTATTTCCTGAGCCTCAACCAACCTGTCATTATCGACCTTGCAACTTTTGATCTATACCCTGAAGCTTTTCAATGTGTCTACTATATCAATAGAGTACTCATCTCCTTGTTGCCCAACTGATCTGTAGGGAGAGTCACTGGAACTGTAGTCTACCATTTTTCTCGTCATCTTTGATTCTCTTCCTCTTATGAGTATACCATTTCAAGTAAACGAAATAGATACCATAACCAAAATCATACCTCAATGATGTTCATGGGAGGCTCATCTCATATCCAAAATCAATCCACATTAGCATGTATCATGCTAATATATACATAATCATAATAAAATCAATATATCAACATAATGCATGACAATACCAATTGCATACCATGAACTCATGCATGACAACCATAACATGACAATGCATGCATAACCAAATGTATCTTGCCCATCAGGTCTAGGTGTTTGAACCATGCTCTGATACCATTGTGTAACACACCTCCTCTCATATCTACCCACTTTCATCAGCTTGCTCATATTAAACATGAGATGAGGGGATATTATGACATTAATCAACTTCCTATATTACCTGAAGGAAGTGGAACTGACATAACAATACCTTATTGACTTCCCTCAGGTGCTACAGGATCCCCAGGAACTAACCAACCATTCTAGATGCCCAACCCCTGAGTTAAATTGCATTTTAATTGAGCCAAACACCCATCCACTCCCACGACAAGGCCTTCAAGTGACTGTAAACCTCCAGTCACTCCCATAGGCTTGCTTCCCAGTGACTCTAGTCATTTTCAAGACGTCATGTGCTAGTGACTGCAACATTTAAGCCACTTTTTTGGGTCTAGGATCTACACCTCTTCCAAGGACTTAATGAAACTTCTATAAATGATAAATAACATAGAGATAAAGGATCTAACAAAAGCCTTACCTAAGGACTTGATCTAACCAGGTCTAACCATGACATTCATTCCATCAAACACATTGAGAACATAAGATCTACTGCTCATGAATTCATATATGAACATAGGGATATTAAACTTATTTGAGGTTTACCAAGAAGGACCAATGCCATATCACAATAGTTGTCATGATACCAATTAGGTCATGCATTCATTAACCAATCATTTATAAATTAAAAGGTGATAAGATCCATACTTGAATCTTTCATAAAACCATGCTTATAACGAACATATGACTAGATAATCACAAATTGTTGAATAGCCATTAAAGCCACATAATAACAAGTACATTTACTCAGAAAGAGAAGAGGAACTCAGCTCTTATTGACCATATTCAAAAGCTAACTAAGTTAGGACTTCCACATACCACTAGATGGCCACAGATTATGCTGAACCAAATCTTCATTTCAGACAATCACCCTTGTGCTATATTCCAAGCATGAATTTGGGATCTCATGGGATAAAAAAATTCATAAACAACCAAGGGAATCCATTGGTTAAACCATCTCCACCCTCACACTACCATGATCTCACCTAAACCCATCCCTAGATCACAAAACCAAATGGAGTTTCGATGCCTTAGAATTCCTTCACCATTCCTTGAGAAATTTTCTTATCTCCACCCACATATTGAGGGCTTCCCAAAGAAAACCATCTCCACCCCCAACCTGAAAAAGAAACAAAAAACCATATAACCATATGCACATCAAATTAACACACAAAAATTAAACTGGCAGAAAACACAGAGAGTCATCATGTGGTCTCTCATACTCATGTAATTCACATTATTCAAAAAATAATAATACATTTAAATACATGAGTAAGTGGTCTTAAGATAGTGCATCTATCTTAGACTCACTTGGTTGAGACAACTTCTCAACTTACACACTAATTTAGGAGAGCTAATTGGCGAGAATCTCTCATCCAAACTAGATTCCTTAGTTTGAGGAATTATCATGATTTTATTTATTTAATTTAATAATTGGATTTATTATTGATTTTTAAGAGAATGAGGTTAACACAACCCTTGGGATTTTCTTGAGATTGCATCACCCATATCCAAAACCTTCCTACAATCAAAAGCTCAACCAATAATGAACCCCATAACACCATGGCTATTTGGAAATGGCAAGGAAAGGCTAAAACAAATTTTGGAACCCGAAAAAACTCATGCCAATGATAGAAAATGAAAAAAATACACACATGCATATACCATGCATGCCAAAAATAGCTAAGAAATTATACATTCACCCTCTTACCTAAAAGTATTCGCATTGAAGTTGCTTGATACAACCTTTCCTTACTTGATCCTTGATTTGATTTTCTTTCCTTTTTTTTTTCTTTCTTCTCCTCTTGGTGCTCTTCTCCTCTTTGAGACTAATTCCAAAAATGGATCAAAAAAAGGCTAACAAAAGCTGTGAACTGATCTTGAGAAACCTTTTTATGATTGAGGCCTGTAATTTCTTCACTTTTCCTCTATTTTTCTTCAATTTCCTCCTCACATGAAACACGTGACCTTTCACCTTCCTTTTCTCCTATTTTCTTTATTTTCATAAAATAAAATGCCAATAATGCATTTTTTCATTTTCAATGCCTTTGCCAATTTCCCCTTAGCCATAATAAACAATAAGTGATTCCCACTAAAATACTTTGCCCAAAATTCGGCTTGGAATACGTGTCCCATGAACTTGGTCTTATTTTTCTTTTAATAACTTTATTACATGAACTTTTAGCCTGGGGTTGTTACAAAAAACTACCTGTTAGAGCCTAGATTGACCTAAAGCTAAAGGAAGGCAATCCTAAGATAACCACAAACCACGCTTAACCTGGTAGCTACCCCTACTAGGTCGGGAGAGGGCTCTCTCCTTATGAATCTTAGTCAAGATGACTGGATCAGATATGGATTTTAGGCTAGGTATAGTAGCTCTAGGGTTTTTCATTGATTTTGTTGGGTTTTTTGCTGGATCAAATGGAGCAGGCAGTTTTGGGTCTAGGAAATCAAGTTAGGATGCATGATGTTCTATGGGGCGAGGTAGGTAGGTGTTTTGGCACTTGAAATTGAGTGAGATGATAGGTCTAAGACTGGTGAGGAGCTAAGGAGGGCATGCAAAGATCATGTATCCTTCTCAAACAGTAGAAAACATCAAAACTGAAAGGTTTCCCAAGACAGAGCATTATAACCAATGTATTCTACCTATCTATCTTGATATCATTCAACTAAAAGCAATGAATTAGATTGTGGCACACATAAAACATGAGAAAAACTAATAAAAAAAGAAGAAATTATACAAAAACACCATACCACAAGTATCCCATAAAAATAGCTGCAAATCCTAGTTTATTTCCTTGCCAAAATGTTGATAAAGGTGTACAAAATAGCTCAGAGCATCCAAGAGAGTCCAACCTTTGCTAATGACTGAAAAAATACATAATATAGACATAAAACCACCTATGATAGCCATCAGGGGTCGAATCCAATAGATAAGGAACTGTTACAACCATTTCCAAACAAGGAACGGGAATATAGGTAGTGGAACAACTTGCCTCTATAAGCATGGAAACTGATTCATTGACCCCCAAACCACCTCAAACTGATGAATCTAACCTCTAAGATAATTTCACAATTACATTTACATAGAAAATCATTAATTACAATCATAAATTCATCCATGAAGGGAGAAAAAGTTAGCTTGCAGAGAAACTAGACGAAAACTGGATTTTTTGGGCAAAATGGCTCTATGCGCAGTGCCACTGGCCAAGTGTGCATCAATGCTTCAAACCCGGTTTTGGAGGCCTTCCCCTTGGCCAAATTGAGCCCAATATAGCTCATTTGAAAGATCTTCTTATCTAGTTTCTAGAACATCTTGAATTTTTGCATTTGGAAGTAATTGGTCTTCTATGTGTCCAAAAAGAGGCAAAGAGGTCATTTTTCGGTAGTTTTTTGACCTTTAGGTGACCTAGTTTTGCTCCAAAATTGCTGAAATTTTTTGGGTTTGATGCTATCATCATGATGAATCCAGATATATAAGCCATTTCTTCAAAAATTCCTCCAGTGAAAAGCGAAATGCCAGCTAGGGAAATTTTCTGTGTTCAAAATTTCAAAATGACAAAATTTTATCAAAACTTGCCTAGATTTGGCACAAGGAACCACCATTAGTTGCTTTGATGGGCTAGTGAGGCTTCAGCCAATATTTTCAACTTATCTTGCTCATTGTTTCTCCTTAAGGCCTTCCTCAACCTAGTTTTAAGCTTCCTCATTCTTATATTGCAGATCTTTTTGCGAGTCATGTAGTGGTAGGCCATGTGGCGAAGCATCTTCTTGTCTCTGTTGGTCTTCTCAATCAACCCCTAAAGGTGTATATTAACCCTCTCAATCCAATTTTCCCTGTCATTCTCAATATCTTGTTCAATTGAAGTTAACTTGACCTTGGCCTTCTTGGCCTTTTGCATGTTTTATTTGATCATTTGCAGCTCCATGAGGACTTGCTTGTCGCTCAATGTTTTTTTCTTGCTCTAAATATTTGATGACCCACTTAGCCCTCTCTAAGTTGTCTGAAAAGAATTGTATCTCAGCCTCTTGTTCTTTTATAATCAAGTCTTTGGCAGTCTTTAGATCTTGAGTTTCCATGTCAATGACATCAAATCCTTGTGTCTCCTCATGATCAACAAGGTAAAAATCCATTTCTTGCTCATCACCAAGATCCTTCTTTTACGTCTTTTTCTTGCCTTTACCTTTGCCCTTGCTTTGTTGCTCAACCTATACCTATTTAGCTGAAGAAGAAGGAAAATCCCCTTCCATTCCTTGTGGAGATAGCATTTTCTTGTAGCCTGATGATGAAGGCGAGACCCCTTCCACACCTTGTGGAGATAATACTTTCCTAGCAGCTGCAAAAAGTTTCCTAGTGCCCCTCTCATATGTCACAAACACTGGCACTCCAACAATTTCAATCTCTTTGAACTTTTCATGTCCTGAAGGTCCACCTTCTTCATGATGCATTGATGAAAATATTTGATGGCCTTTGAACATTTCATGAAAAATGAAATTCTCCCATGGCATGTTAAGAAGGTTCAGCTGATGTAGAACAATGATTTTAATCAAAGAGTAGCGGAAAATGCTATTTAACTGTTGGGGGTATGGTTTATTCTTTACAATAAGTGCCATCTTCTCAATGTTTCTGAACATGAAGTAAGGTATATTCATCATTCTTACCCTAGTGAAATGCATCGGCAATCTAATGTGGTAGGCATACAATCGGGAGAACCTACCTTCATAAGTAAAGTACTTGATAATGATCTTCATCAATGGAGAAAACTTGTCTTCCAAGAACTTGAAGGGGAATAATCTCTTGAGTTTGTCTTTGTATCTAGCCTTGATGTAAGGCTCATAGTACTCCCTATCAATATCCTGACCTTTGTTCCATTTTCCACCCACATATGGAATACATGTAGCCTTTGAAATGACAGTTGGTGATAAGGTGAATGTAATTCTAGCAAGGGACACTTCAGTATTGTGCAAATGTGTCACAAACAACCTTGCTAACTCATGATGAAATTTAACTCTTTCTACCATTTCACAGAAACAAAAACATGACTGGTGTTTAAAACAGGAAATGGCAAATGAGCAGGCTTGCAAATCCCTCAAACTGGTGGGCTCCTCTCTGATAATACTTCCTCATTTATGAGGCTTCATGTGTTGTATGTTTCTCTCCCTGGAATTGTCACTAAGGGTGTCTTCTTCAAGCTCATATTCATTGTCTCTTTCCATTGTTTTTATTGATGTGATCACTTGTGGTGAATGAAGAGATAGGGTGGATAAATGAAAGATGAGTATGAAGAGATTTTATGGATGAGTAGGTGAGAGTGAATGAGAGTGTGAATAGGTTTTAGGGAGTGAGTAGGGTTTGGGGATAGTGTAGGGTTTGGGAAATTTGTATGTGGGAATGTGATTTGGGGAAAATATATGAGGGAATGGGGTTTAGGGAACAATGGGAAATGGATGAGATAGGAAAACACATAAGAAAGTGAGCTTATCAATTTTATGAGACAGTTTGTGTGAACACAGGGTTTGGCTTTATAAGTGAAATAATCCCTAAAGCTTGATATATAAACCCTTTTCAACAAGAAACATTTGAGGCACTTACTTGAAAAGAGGTAACTTGGAAGATTTGAGGTGAATTTGGCAAATTTGGAGCAATTTGGGGCTTAGTTGCCAGGTGCGCAGTGCCTCACCCAGGTGTGCAACACCTCCCAGGTGCACAATGTCTGTTCAAATTAACACTGAGAAATTCTACCACGTGTGTAGTGTCTGCCAAGTGCATAGCACCGGCCTTTGGTGCGTAGTGCCAATCTGAATTTCTCCAAAAACACAGCACTTGCACTTCTTTCACTCAATGACACTTCAAAATCGCGTTCTTGGCTCTCCTTTAGCACTTTGGACTTCAACTTTAACAATGGAATGATCCAAAGAGATATGGCTTTATATGACTTTCATTTTTTAATATTTTATGGTGAAAACCCACTTTTGTAATGTCTATGTGCTTTGTCTAAAATACTTTGTTTTTTTATATTTGACTTTCTGCTTTGATAGGTGGAATGATGCTCAAATTCTTTGACTATTACAGTGGCATGTACTTGGCAATATCACCAGGTGGCTAGGAGCAGCATGGAACCTTTTATTACATATGAGATCAATAAAATTACATGAAATTTAACAATAAAATGCAAATGCTCTGTTTTCACGTCAAAAATAGTTTTGAGGTGAGAACCTTATTAATCTTACAAATGAAGGAATTAGTACTTTTTTTATCATTATTATCATCCTCAGGAGTCTTCTGACCATTATTAACAATAGTCACTGAAATTTGACCATGGTAAAACCCTAAAACCTAATGAGACTAAAAACCCTAAGACCAAGCATGAATCATTGATAGAAAAGTATGAAAGGAGGTCAACAGATATATGTCATGAGGGAAAAAACTAAAATGAACCCTACATTAATAGATCCATGACCTAATGGAATGTAACTCACCATAATGGGACTCCTAGTATGAAATGAAAAAGAGTAAATTTTGATCACTGATGGCGGTGTGAATACACTGACACTAACACTACCATTTGCAAGGAAAACTACTTTACCACCAATGAAAGAGTCCATGTAATACGAGGAGCTTACACTTCCCTTATGCCTGTTCATTTTGGCGTAGGAAAGATTATGTCTCACTTGCAATTTTTTTTCTATTGGGTTCGTATGAAAGAGATTATTACGAAATATCTAAAGGGGTGTTTGATGTTCTCTATTTGTAAGCCTGGTAATGGAAAATTATGGTTGTACACACCACTACCTCTTCCTTCTTATCCTTAGGAAAGTGCCTCCATGGACTTTGTAGGAGGGTTGGCATTGTCAAGAAAGGGTCATGACTAGTTGTATGTCATGGTGGATAGGTTTAGTAAGGTGTGTAGCTTAATTTCATGTAAGATGAAGATTACTACTGAGAAGACTTCTCAACTCTTCTTTCAGCATGCATGCATCCATTTTGGGTTTCCCATATCCATTTTATCTAATCAAGACTCTCAATTCCTTGGAGAGTTTTGGACAAGATTTTCGTAGATGATGGACACCAAGATAAATAGGATCATGTTATAGCATCTACAACCCAAAGGATAGACAAAGTTTTTCAATAGAACTGTGGTTCACTTGCTTCGAAGTTGTTGCAGCAAACATCCCAAGTTGTCGGATGAGAAAATCCATATGTGCAGCATGCATACAATAGGGCCATGTACTAATCTACTCAAAGCTCACCATTCAAGACATACTTTGGGTACCTGCGGAAAGATCCCTTTGATTTGGTATTTGGGAAGGATGAGGATTCCAGCAAATGAAGTGATGAAGAAAAAGCATACAAGTTCATTCATTGGATACAAATGATTCATCAAGTAGTGCAAGAACACTTGGAAACGAGTCAGGCTCAATACAAAGCTAGACATGACAAACATCGATTTGATCATTATTTCCAGGTTAGAGATAGGGTGTGGCTCCATATAAGCAAGGAAATGATGAAGGGAGAAGGAAATAAATTGAGACCAATCAGATATGGTCCTTTCACCATCTTTTATAAGATTGGAAACAATGCTTATCGCATTGATATTCTAGCATATATGCAGATTTATTCAATGGTTAATGCTTAAAACATAAACTCTACGAACCACCTATGATCATGGATCCAGAGGAGAGTGGATAGGTAATTTCAATCGATGATTTTGCACTAGAGTACTTGGAAAAACTACCTAAAGACATCATTCTAGATAAGAGGACCAAGACTTCACGATGGGGAGACATGGAGTACCTTCAAGTGGTTTTCAAGGGAATGAATACTACTAAGGCATGATGGATTGAAAAGGAGAAAATGAGGGGGAAATTTCCTCACCTTCCAATTGATTGATAAGGCCTTTGGAGGTCCAAAATATTCTCAGTGAGGAAGAATTATCCAGGAGGATCACAAAAGGCCAAATATTTAAAGTCTTAAAATCTTAATGAAACATAGACCAAATCAAATAAGTCGTCACTCTAAATCCAATGGAGTAAAAGAAACCTCAAATTGAATTCATTTGTGAAAGTTATGCCCATCTGAATTTCAGGCCAAATAGTAAACATGTTATGTAGGTATGCCCCACAGGGTTCCATGTGGCACTCCCATAAGCCACCACATGGAAACCTTATCAGCTTCCCACCCATACCATAGAATCCAATAATAATGTGCCATTTGTCAGCCTCAGAGATGCACCATATGGCATTTTTTTGACAAATAAGGTGATGCCACGTGCACAAATGAAATGGCACACGTGGCACCATGGTGGAAACCCAAAGAGCCAGGTCAAAATCACATTGCATGATGGACCAACTGGAAATTAACGGGTTATTAGTCAAATGGGTTGGCAGGAGTCGAACCTACTAGTGGTTATAACTGCCAAACCTTAAACCCAACACACATTACCATATAAACCAACAATGGGTGGCTAAGAGTCTAACGGGTTGTGGATCTATCATTAAAATAAATAGATGTCATTAGGTTAGTGGGGTTTGAACCCACTATTATCGCTTTTTCTAGCACCTATATCACAATTTCTTTGGAAGATATAGAAATATTCCTAGAGATAGCCTCTTGGTTGATTGTAGACCAGTGCCTAGGACATCTTAGATAGAGGAGTTCATGGAAGATTATCAATTATGGGTTTATTCTTCAATCCAATTGTCATGTAGTTTGGAAATATAATAAAGGGGGGATTGGGTCAATAGTCATTCATTATGGTGAACTCAAGCAGATACATGGATCCAAATACAGGGGGTGAATCAGGTTGATCTCAAAGAGGAATGTCTTGCTCTAATGGCCGACACACAACAATGAGAAACTTAATATTGAAGTTGTAGTAAAGGTGGAGAGGGGGAGAGAAAGGAAGGAAATAGATGCATAGGGCAATAAACAAGACAAAATCCTAAGCTTCAATGTTCAGACAGAAGGATGGAAAGCAGAAGAGATGTAATTATAGGATTTGCGGAGGACGAATTAAGGTTTCATGTTCTATTGCTCATGGGTACACTTATCACTAATCAACATATGTAAATTTGTTCTCTTAAAGGTACATAAGTAAATATTTAAATAATACAAGTACCGTTACAACTTAGAAGCATACATATAACCATGTGAGAATGATACCGACAACCTTATTACACAATTTCAGTAGAAGAGAAACATACATGAAATGATATTTACAGAGGGGAAAACATATTGCTTAACACCATGATTTTAATAACCAAAGAGGTTCATTAATACTCAAAATGATTCCAATATACCAATCCATTACATTTAGCCATACATCACTCGAGTCCCTCATGAAAAGGAAATTAGAACCGAACTGGAGTCACAGAATTTGGACCACTGTTGATGCAAACTTTTGGAACCTCTATTAAGTGTTTCTTCTCCCTATTTATAAGAAGAGGGGGAGCTTTGAATTAACAGTTACAAAATATCCAAGCTCAAGCTCCAAATGTCTGGTAGACAAGCTATCTCAGTGTGCGAATGTTGTTGCCTACAATAATTTGATTCAGATTCGATTCTGTTCTTGAAAATATAGAAATTACATAATAATAAGAAAAAGGAAAACATAATGATGATGGGAACAAAATATCTCTCAGACGCCCCCGTTATGGAATCTTCTCAAGCCACACCTCTGCCTCAATGATCCATCCAGTCTGCTTGTCTCTTTCACCTAAACTATCTAGCTTCACCACTCTCTAGAGTTGGTAGCGATCAACTATGTTGGCTTGTCTTAGAGTGGAAGTAGAGATCGATCTGGAAGTCCTACATTGTATGATTGAGTGGAGAACCATGCTAAGGCATTAAGTCTTCCATAAGCTCCATATTGATGTACCACCACTCCATGCTTTCATTTAATATTGTAGTTGTCGACCCATATGCTTTCAAAGCTCTATACCATGTTATTGGAATGCAACGTGCCTCATAAAATAACCATAGTGTGATATTAGGGATTCTCCAATATGGGAACTTAACACTACAAAACATTGTGAAACAATGAGTTCCAATCCCCTTATGCCCATTATTCTTTGAGCCCTTTCAATACTCTTTGGTCATATGACTGGGGGCCTTGACTGAGCACTTAGTATTAAGGCATTAGGGCCATTAGACTCCTGTCCGGGGATTATTTTTCTTTGTGAATGGTTAGGCACCCCTGTAACATTAAGTTGTGATAGACCATGCACTAGCACGAAATCAGAACCCTCTTATCAGAAGATTGCAATTGGAGGTTTCACTATGGAGTGATGCGTTGTTTCACCAATCATTGATTCTTGATCACCCTCTACGTTAAGCCCTTGGATATTTGGCTCTTTATGCAACCGCGGGCCAGCCCCTTTATTGAAAAATCGCAATCAAATGTTTCACTAGGAGCAACAGTGTCCATCCTCCGATCCTCAATCATCGATGTGATGTCATCCTCGACCATGTGTCACCTTGTGAGTGGCGACATGTGTCACCTTGTTTTGGCCCCTTATGACCCCTCAAAATGCTGAATTTTCCTGCCATGTGTCCACCATACTGATGTGTCATGCTAATGTCAGCTGCCCTGTGTCCCTTATCAGAACCAACAATATGCTACCAAGTGTCATGTATTATAACCAATCATGTGTAGCCACATTTCATTTATTAGATCCAAGGATGTTCAGCCACATGGCCCCCTTGAGGAGAGAGAAAAGGTCAACCCCCTTCTTGTTTTGCAAATGTTTTCCTTTGCTAAATGTTTTAAGGCATTCCTGGTGCTTTAACACTAGAGGCTCAAATCCTGGTGAATTTAATCACAAGCGAAACTCTATGCGATATCTCAACTTTGAAAGTGTGTCACATGTTTGATCGCCAATCGCAATGCGTTGATCTCTTGTTGCTCCGATGCCTTGGACCTCCGATGTGTGGTATCACTAATCGCATATCATAAAAATTATTCCATTGTTGTGTTTCACCCTAGACCTCTGATTGCCAATATGTGGGATCATTAATATGTCAAGACTCGAGATTTTACCCTTAGGCATTTTCTCTTTGTCTTTTGGTTTTTCAAGGGTAGCTTCAATCTTCTCTAACTTTTGATTCCAAAGTCCATTTGAGGAATTCCATATACCGTTGGAAATATAATTCCAAGAACTGTCAATTGGAGGGGGTCTAATTTAGCTTTGCTTGATTATGTTTATTGGAATATGGCTGAAAACCTCTATGCTCTTTTTCCCTCTTTTAACAACTGAAAACACATTTTGCAGAGGGTGACAACATTAGATGAGAACCTACAAACCAATATCCTTCACCATTGGGCATGGAGTCAAAATTTATAATGCACTTATACAACCAAAAAATCACCATGAAACTTCGTTTGTAGGGATTCCTTTCCTCATCGAACCAAAATGCAGAAATGTAAATTCTAACAACTGGAAAATAAATGCTCAGCTAATGAGATTATTTATATAAAACTCCTACTTATGTACTAGACATCAATTCACCTAAGTTCGTTCATCCCTCCAATGGTACGAGGTCAGCATTTGGGTGTTGGACCTAATGCCTTCATGCTGATGAAATTTAAAAGTCAAAAAATCATGCAATTGTGATGCAGGAGGCCATGTCAAAGTGACATAAAAAGGTGGGGTGGAAGCATCTTTCTCCTCAACATGTGGTCCAAAGACTACCATAGGACTTTATTTCTGTAGGTTTAGACTATCAAGGGGTTGGACTGAGGTGGAAGGAAAGAAAAATTGAGAGACTTAGGCCTTATAAGTGGGATGCTTCAAGAGATTAGACAATGGGACTAGGATCTTGACCTTTTCAAGTTGTTTTTGGAGGTTAAAGAGTGCATGGATTTTTTCTCCCATGCTAGTTTCTACAGGATCCTTTTCTATTTTAGGAACAGGTTTAGTGGGAGGAGGTGACTTACCTTCTTTAAAGACTCTAGCCTGACAGTTTTTTGGGTTAGAGGACTCTTCCTTTCTTGAGACAGTTGTGTCTGTATTTCTCTTTCCCTTGTCAGCAAACGTAGGGGGCTCCTGGGAAGAATTACCTTCACTGTGATCTCGTGTTCTTAATATTTTTCTAGATGATCGTAGATCATGCTTCTTTTGTAGATGAACCTACATGAAGTAAAAGAATTGTTTGTAGTAATCATCGATTTTGTCATCGTCTAGTGTGGCATTATTCTCTTCCTCCTCTTGATATGTCCTTAGTTCTCGTTCCTCATCGGAGAAACATGAGTAAAATTTTCCTTGAAAATTGCTTGCATCTCATGATGGTTCCTTTAGATCACCTTCTACGCACAATAGAGGATGAATATGATCTTGTTTCTCTTTCCCCCCCCCCCCCCCCCGCCCCCCTCCCCCCACCCCCTTTCATAACTGTAGGGGGGGGGGCCTTCTGTATTTGGGATTGTATCCATGATTGGTAGCTGGGAATTCTTATCTCTAAAGGCTTTTATTCTCCAGCCATCCTTGTAAGTTTTTTGGATAAGTTCTTTATCAACTTATTCATTTCCTTTATCCAATGTTCTTGGAATTATTTTCCACTTGAGGAAGGTGTCTCCTCCTTACCCTTTTTCTTCTCTCCCAAATTGAATCTACCTCTAGACTTTTCGGTCGAGGTATAATTCGCTTCTACCTTGAGACATCAGTTTGAATTTGATATAATGAAGGAGACTTCCTCTCTTTCAGTGCGAAACCAAATTCTAAATAAAAAGCCCCAGCAAAGACTACTTTTGCAGCGACCTATGGGGGTTTAATTTCAGCAGGCAGATTGTTATACAATTTATTAAATCTTTTAAGAAAATCAAAGATATCCTCACTAGATTTCTTCTTGATAGCATTAGACTTTGTGAGCATGTATCTGTGATCTCTCTTCTCTCCCTACTTCTGTAGAAAGGAATTCTCCATCTCCTTTCGAGTGGTAATTGAATTCTTGGACAAGGATTTGAACCACTTCCTAACTTCTTCATCCAAGGATTGGATGAAGAGTCTCAACCCTACATCATGATGCTCTACATTCTAATTTTCTGCAAAGGCACCGAATATCTCTATGTGTCTCAATGTTGTGATGTTGGTCTCTTACTGTTGTTGCTAACCCATACACCTTCAAATCTTTATACCATGTTATTGAAATGAAACATGCCTCATAAAATAACCATGGTGTGATATTGGGGATTCTCTAATATGGGCACTTAACACAGAAAAATATTGTGAAACACGAGTTCCGATCTCCTTAGGCCCATTTTTCTTTGATCCCTTTGAGCTCTTTTTCATCATATGACCGGTGGCTATGACTAGGCACTTAGCCTTAAGGCGCTAGGGCCTTTACACTCATGTATGGGGACTATTTTTCTTTTTAAATGGTTAGGCACCATTAGTCCTTTAAGTTGTTCTAGACCATGCACTAGCATGAAATCGGTGCCCCCTTATTGTATGATTGCAATCGTAGGCTTCACTATGGAGTGATGCATTGTTTTGTTGATCATCAATTGGTGATCACCCTCTATGCTAAGCCCTTGTATATTTGGATCTTTATGTGATCGCAGACTAGTTCTTGTGTTGGAGCCCCTTTATCCGTGGATCAAAATCAGAGGTTTCAATAGGAGCGACAATGATCATCCTCTTATTGTCGATCGATGATGTGATGTCATCCTCTACCATGTGTCACGTTGTGAGAGGTGATATGTGTCATTCTATTTTGGCCCCTTATGACCCCTCAAAATGCTAAATTTTCCTACTACGTGTCTACCGTATCACTGCATCATGCTGACATTACCTACCCTGTGTCCCTTATCGGAACTAGCCATATGCTTCCAAGTGTCATGTATCAGAACCAATCATGTGTAGCCACATTTCATTTATCTAATCCATTGATGTGCAGCCATGTGGCCCCCTCAAGGAGAGAGAAAAGGTTAGCCCTCTTCTTGTTTTGTGATTGCTTTCCTTTTCTAAATGTTTCAAGGAATTACCAGCGCTTTAACACTAGAGGCTCAAATCCCAATGATTTTATTCACAATCAAAACTCTATGCGATTTCACAACTTTGGTAGGGTGTCACCTATTTGATTGTTGATTACAATGTGTTGATCTCTTGATTCTCTGATTCCTTGGACATCCGATGTAGGGGATTGCTAATCGCATATCGACGAAATGTTTCCATTGTTGCATTGCACCCTGGACTTCTAATCACCAATATGCGAGATCACCAATATGTCAGGACCCGAGATTTTACCCTTAGGCATTTTCTCTTTGTTTTCTAGCTTTTCAAGGGTAACTTCAATCTGCTCTAACTTTTGATTCCAAAATCCATTTGAGGAGCTCTATATATTGTTGGAAAGCTAATTCTGAGAACTATGCATTGGAGGGGGTCCAATTTAGCTTTGATTGCTTCTATGGCTTGGAAGATGGATTCAAACCTATATTCTCTTTTTTCCTCTTTTAACAACTGAAAACAAATTTTGCAGAGGGTAACAACACCTTCGACCCACTAGGCCCAATATCCTTACCAACTTATACTAAGTGGACCCTTGGGAGCTCCAGCCAACTAATTATATATGAAACTCATACAATTCAAGCATAGGGGGAGGAGAACCAAGGAACCGTGCAAGAAGGAACTTAGATGCATGTGCAGCCTAGACTAGGGGCAAAACCCTATGGTGGCATGCTATTCGAGACAGGATATTTCAAGGAAAATTATTTAATATATTCCAGTAATATTCCCATAGGAAATCTATTGTGGAATATTTTAGATTATTTGAGGAGCCAAAGGTGTAGATGATAGAATATAGTCAAGTTTATAATCAAATCTCTCATAATTTCAAGAGGATTTCACTTGTACAATCTACTTTTAGATCTGAGCAATTCATTTTCAAGTCACTTTGAGGATTGGAGGTATAATGATATATGTTTCCATGTCCTCCTTCTAATTTTTGCTAAGATGAATGTAGAGGCCTCCCCACTATCAAAATCGGGCCTAAAGACATATTCCACACTTGACAAACTCCATTATCATTTTCTTTTTGTGCATTGTATTTATGGTATGCTTTATGTTTCTTCTTCCCGAAGTGTTTGAAAATATGGCTTTACATGCTCTTTTCATGAAATTCTAAAAACCTCAATGAAGTAAAGATCTTTGATAACTCACACTATAATCAATTTTGTAGGTAGCTTCCATCCATTGTATTCATTAAAGACATTAAAAATCTTGATTATTCCATGTCACAAACTCAATGACTAAGGACATTCCAAAATTCCATCACCCTATTCATCATTCTTGGTGCTATCATTTTGTTGTACATATCCCTCACACAGACCCATGTTGAAATTCTATTTTCCTTCCACCTCCATGCTACAACTCTTTATGGCTATGTGACAACTAGTGTGTCATCTCCACCACCCAGTGAATTTATTTGTGAATGAGCTGAGCAGTGCAATATTTGCTGGTTTTGAAGCTCTATAGTGTAGCACCCCATAACACTACAATTGAAACAACCAGGAGAGTCTCCTTCAACCTTTTCCTTCTTTGGCTTTTCATTCCTTGAACCATTTCTGATTTCAGAACAAACCCAATCATTTTTCATGAGCCCTATGGGTAGCCTCTATCAAAATAGATTATGCTCCCACTAGCTTCTATTTGCAGAATGACTTGGGGAAAATAACCCGACTCTTATACTCACCTTTCTTGTACTTAGGAATGAGGATGATATCTTTATCACTAAAGCTCCACCATTCTAGCTAGATGGTGATGTCTAGGACACTGATCACAATACCCAAGCCATATCTTGATGTTTCCCATAGAATGTTTTCATCACTTGATCAATATTATCTCTATAAATATATATCTCTCTGGTAAGTTTTAACATGGTATTAGAAAAACATAATATTTATCTGAGAAAACTTCAATTTGTAGAAAACCCTCTTATGTGAGTGGTCAAAGCTCTCTTATCCAAAACCCAATCAAGTCGGTCAAGTGAGCTTTGACCACTCACATCCTTGACGCATTATAATGAAGTCTTTGTTATATGCAATCCATGGGCAAGAAAGGCCATACCCCTGAAAAGAGCATTTTTTGGGTGAGCAACCTTGACTCTTTCATCCATCCAAGTTTACCTAACATGTCCAATCCTTTCATAACTCAAGTTCTGATATGAAGGAATTTTGAAATTTGGAAGATGATGAAAAGGAAAAGGATGAGCCTATTGCATAATCACTAGGTGGCTATAATTTATAGTCATTTTATTTCATTTTAAGATAGTTAATATGTTTGGTTTTTAGAACCTGAGTAAATAGGAGACATGTAATGGTTATGTAATGAACAAACTATAGGTTATTATTGATTACATCCATTCAATAATAGGCTAGAGTTGATGAATATGGAAGAGACAGTAATCCTCTCTACTTTTCATTCATTCTTTCATTCAAGTGGACTAGTGTAAGAAAATCCAAGGTAGGGAACCAATTGTAAGGTTGGATGGTGGTTCGATGAATAGACAAATTGACGGGGTAGTGAGGTAGAAAGGGGGAGAACACGCCGCCGACAAAAAAATATATTATGAGCTACTATATGAAGAGGTAATGTATGATGACAATGTAAAGGAAAGGACTTGTAAATATTGTTTGTTTCAAATTCCAAATTTTGTGGTTTCAAGGTTGCATAAAACAAGAAAGAGAAGTTTGTAGGTATAGTTATTTCTTTGTTTCAAGATTTTACATGGAGAGTTGTAATTCGACAATGCTTATGTGATCACATGTAATTAGACCAAGTTTGATTATTTCTAACTCTTTACTTAAGTGCATTTTCAAAGCAAAAAACTCTATCATGATTTTAAAGATAATTTGTGTTGAATTGAGATTGGTCATTTAAAAAATTTCTAGTGGTGTAGAAGAAATCGAAAGACTTGTGTGGAGTAATGTATATTTTTTTCCTAGTGGAAAGTCATGCACCAATTTGTGTGGTACCCTAATATCAAACAAGCATCAAAAGGGTAAAAAATAAACACCATTATATAAGTAGTTACATATGTAGCCTATTCTCATTGGAAATTTTGAAGAAGATGAAATATTTGGAGACATGAAAATGTTATTTATTTCATATCACATATATGATGACTTGGGAGAAGGTAATGATCATGGAAAAAGAAACATTGTTTGGGGACAAATAATGAAGAGTTGAGAGAACTATACAAAATCAGTTGGGTAAACAAAATCAATTATTGTCCAATTTACCATGCCTTCTAAGCACATGAGAGTAAGCAAAGAAATTACACTTAAAACGAAAGCTATTGTGAAAAGCTACAAGAGTTGATACACTTTTATTTTTGCATGTGATTTCAATAAGAAAGTATATTTATAATACTGAATTTATGTTTATATCACCACCATCAATCAGCATCACACATAAAAGAAAAGTAAGTTGATGCATAATTATATTGACCTTGATGGTTTAAAAAATCAATGTTAAAAGATAAATTCAAGTAATTTATAAGTCTAGAGGTTGAATTTATTGATGTATTCATTGATGTGAGGAATCCAATCAAGTTGTAAAATCAATATAAATGAAGTTATGAAGGTAAGTCGTGAAAAGGAAAAATTAAAAAGGAAATTAGTCAAAAGAAAAAATGAAAAAGGGTGCATGAACATTGTTACCCAACATACTAACAAATTATGTTAAGTCATGAGTATAGATGAGAATCTAGATCCAAATTAAATTCATGGTATTAGTGCATGAATTAAGTTTTCCAAGCCAAGGTCAGAGGTTCTTTTGTTGGACCATGATATCATTCCAAAAAAAGAAACATATTGTGTACACATGCAATTGTATATATCTTGTTGAATTAACATGTCCATCCTACAATAAACAATTTTGGCAGGCATTATATCGGAAGATTTAAATGAAGAAATAAGACGAATGAAGGATGATGAAGAGATTGAAACCATGAAAAATAAAATGAAAAATAAGATAAAAGGAAAAGAATTTAGTTCCACGAAGATGAATCCCTATACCTACAATAAAGAATGAAGAGCAGACAAAAGATTAGAAGAGAAGGTTATAAGGAAATAAAATCAAAGATACCAACAAATAGACTAGGTTTTGAGGAGGTAAGGAATGTTGAGGTATTTAGTAGGGTGAATAGACTTGATAAGGAAGAAGAAGCACATTGAAGCCTAAAGAAAAACTAAGAGAAGAAGGTGAGCACAATGAAGCTCAAAGAAAATGGATAGTGAGATGGAAGGATTAATTGAATGAAAATTTCCACAAAAAGGTGAAAGAAGAAAGAAACAAATAAAAGGAAGGAAGCAATGCATAATGCAAAACCTCGGACATGAACAAATTAAGATTAAGAAATATGGACTCCTAGAAGAAAGAGAGGAAAAGCACAATGAATTAGCGAATACTAAATTATAGAAAATTAGGATAAGTGAAAGAAAACTATCCAAGACAAAGAATAAATTTTGTTGTAACAAATATAAGAAGAAAAAATAAAAGCAATGTAAGAATAAAGTATTATGTTCAAATATAATAAATCCATGAACTTAACATTCCTAAGAAATGGTCCTTGAACAATTTTTAATGAAATAAAATGGTCTTGGTCATATGTAAATATAAAGGATACAATTAGCCTAAAATTAAAGACAAAACTTTATCTACTCAAGTCAAAATTTTATGTAAGCTTGATGAAGCAAAGTTCATGATACTCTAAAAAACCTCTTTGTAGTGAAGGTTCGTGGTTAGCCAAAAACCACTTGACATCATGTATTATTTTGGATAAGAATAAACCACACGAGGAAGTAGGGTCATTCACAGACAAAAGATCTACTATGGGTACACGAGTTGATTTAAGGTTGTCAGTGTGACCATTAAGTATTTGCGATGGAGAAATGGAAACTTAGAAATAGAAGTTTGTGAGAGATATGGCATACATGAACAAGAGGTCATGAATTATTTTTATTCCTTATGAGTCTAAAGTAGGAGCATATAGAGCTTGGTTGCAAGTAAGCCATAGAAAATCTAAGATGATGACTCATGATGATGATGCATGGGAAATAAACAGTTTTGGTCCTCATTTTCATTGATAAATAATCATGTAAGTAAAGGTCATTTTAGCCATAAGAAATCTATTATCTATCAAATTTGTCATATTTTGTCTTCAATTATACCAATAAAACCACTAAAAATGTGTTTTTTATCATTATATTTATATTTATATATATATATATATATATATATATATATATATATATATATATATATATATATATATATATTATATATATATATATATTATATATATATATATATATATATATTTTCAATCATTGGATGCATCCAAAATTTGTTTTTACTAGATTCCACCATAAATATATGTGTTCTAGTAATTATTTATTTGTTTATATATATATATATATATATATATATATTATATATATATATATATATATATATTATATATATATATATATATATACAAGTATTTTGGGCAAATCAAAGACATGGGCTTTTCTACTAGGTTTCATGAGATGGATGGTTTCCCTCTGGTTCAATGAAAAATCTCTCACAAATTATATATACAAGTATTTTGGGAAAAATAAAAGACATGGGCTTTTCTACTAGGTTTCCTGAGATGGATGGTTTACCTTTGGTTTGATTAAAAATCTCTCACAAACTCCTAGTCAACACAGTTACTCCAGGGAAAATCATGTTGTAGTAGCACGTAATCTCCATAGATTTCTATAACTTGTGATTTTCCATGATTTTTACTACCACCAAGCCTTTGAATATGATGTTTATGACGTGTTAAAATATTCATCTGGTTATCTCATAGATATTTTTTAGAATTTTTAGTTTTGTTTTGTTTTGTATAATTGCACATAAAAATGAAGCTTGATGAGGAAGTTCCTTTATATATAGAAACCTTCTATTAAATGTGTGTACTAAGTTTCTTTAAATAATATATCTAGTAGTTTTGATTTTTTAGAATAGATAAATCTTATAGTGTGCAAGTTAAGGCTTGAAGGGCCACTAATTTCTTGACCTATGCAACATTTCTTTCATGTTCATATTATGGTTTGCTATACTTTTCAATTTTTGTAAATACTTCTTCAATTTATTTTTACTTATTTGTTATATATGTACAAAATTCTTACTATTCATATGGAACTTAGTTTCCTTTGAATAGAGTTTATTTTTTCCTTTGAAACCATTTTTAACCTTGCTTGATTGAGTAAATGATTGAGGAGTCAATGTAGTATTGTTACAATTCTTTAATACACCTAAGGGGGTAGGATAAAGACACTACAACCCGAGTTTCTACCAATAGAGACCCTATTGTATGCTTGATCAACCAATTAGATTTGAGTTATATATGTTTCAATTTGATTTAGAATAGTTTTCATTCAGAGAATGTGTTGTTAAATTTCTCCTTCAGTAAATAATCTACATAAGGGAAAACAATACTATTTTTGGGGCCTTTCATAAGGCATAAAATCCTACAACTTGATTTTCTACCAATGTAAGCTTTTGTAGCCTATATTGAAGAAGACTAGTTGTTCTTCTTCCTTCAAAAATATATTATTAGTTTAGAAATTTCCTTCACATTGCAATAGTTTAAGTTTAAATACCATTTATTTTTTAAAATTTAGAAGATATGAAATTGTTAGCCTACAAATACAATGCATGACATCTCACAAGTTTATGAACTCTGATATTGATAACTTAATGTCGTAATTTATGCAAGTAAATTAGAGCTAACATTTTTGGTGTCCTTTTTGGGGAGATGTCAAGGGCATAATAATACTTCTAGTATTAGGTTTTAAATGATTTCATTTAATACAAACATTTAAGATAAGAAGTGAAGGTTTTGCAATGAGAGGTAATAACTTGCACATTAATTTGAGTCTTCACAAGCCTTTGTCATGTTTTTATTGTCTATGTTGATTAATTAGATTGTAGACGTAGGTATATAGAAGTATATAAAGAATATTTTCAATTATTTCAATCAAGGTTGTTGTAAGAATCCCCCAACTACTAATCCATCTGCAAGATGTGATCTATCAACTAACAAAGGAGGATGCCAAATAATTTTTTGAATATAGAGGGGATTATCATTAAAAGATGTTACTTAAATCTTTTTTCCAAATTTAGAGCTAGAGACAAATATGTCTTCTAGAAAAAGAAGAATATCCATGAACTACTACAGAAAGAAGATCCAAAAGCATTCCCTAGAAATTCTTGAAAATATATATAGGAGTTCAACGAATCATGGAGAACAAATGATGTAACCATAGGTTGAATATTTTATTGCATGTTTCTCACCATATTTTCTTTCCAGTCAAGAGTGAAATGTTAAAATGGTTGAACAGTTCCATTGCATGACAAAGGAAAATATACTTATTAATCCCAATGAACAAGGAATCCAAAAGAATAAGGACTACTTTGAATCCTAGTTCCATGCAGTCATCAAGCCATAATATTCTTTCTTTATTCAACATTTCTTCTAACTACATCATTTAGAGCAACTCATTTCTCGTATCCAAGTATTCATCGAGGTATATTTCTCAACTTGGATTTGAGTCTACTCATGATCTTGTTACATAGATGGATGCATTGCTATTTTCATACACTTGAGAGAAGGGCTTATTTTTCATATATAATAGGCTATTGTAGTTGAATAAATGAATAAATAAAATAGTAAAAAAAACGGTATAACCATAAAAACTAGGACTCTGGTCGAGTTAGACATGAGTTTTTCTTAAAAACTAGGTTTCCAGATGGGAAAGTTCACAATATGTTTTTCATAATAATTCCAATTCGATCATTCATGAATAGTATCCCAATTTATTTTGGTACTTGTGTTAGGTGATTTCAGATTCCTTAAAATCCTCCTTCCTACAAATCTTCTCCAAAAGAGTACAAGTTTTATCAAACAAAAAAAGAGGAGAAAGTCTTGAGCATTATCATTCTCTAAAGGTAATGAGTTCCTATTATTCTTAGAAGTTTAAAAACACATTACCATTCTTAGAAGGAAAAAAGGTTCATCACTTGTTTTTGGAAGGAAACACAATTCATCTTGGGAAATTTGGAAGGAAACACAATTCATCTTGGGAAATGAACAAATTTTATTGTTCACTCTAGAAAGATCATAACTGTCAACAAAGAACAAGCTAGTATACAAGAAATTTATTCAACGGAAAATTCAAAATTACTCAATCAAAGATCTAAAGTATGCAGATAAATCCTCCAAGCAAAAAATATCAATAGCTAACAAGTGAAGGATTGTATGCTTGCAAGAAACATAGAAGACATCAACAAATTGTTTCTATGGTATCAAAGTGTGGTAAGGTATCAAAGTGTGGTAAGGATGATTTTTCAATGTTTAAATTTTGTTAAAAATGAAAATGAAAATGAATAATTAATACCTTTTATACCATTTACCTTATACCCGTTTCCAAAATTTTATCATTCACTTTAGGAGTCTTTTCCCAATCCTCATGGTCATCATTCTCCATAATTCTAAATTCATACTAATTTATACTTTTTAAATATTATACAAAATCCTATATTACATATCCCATTCTTATTTACCCACTCTCATTATTACCATAATCTATCCATTACTTTTATACTTATATACTCCCATTATTTCCATATAAATACCTCGTTGCCATTCTATCTACTCTTATCATTACTCTGCCTTACAACCCTCACTAACTCATTATCTATCCTTATGCTAAGTCCTAAAATGAATCTCATACATTCCCCCCCATAAAACCAACGAATTGACTCTATAAACAAAATCAACAAATCTCATATTTTGACTTCAGACTTGAAAAAATGGTGTTTTACCTTATTTTTGGAAATCAGGTGATTTGTTTCCAAATATAAATTGTCTTAAAAGTGGATAGCCACTACAACATACTTTTCCACCATGTGATTTCAATTAGAAATACTCCACCATCTTGTTGTTTATTCTAAGCACAAAACTCTATTCTTTTTTAGACATTTCAGAATAGTGATACAATGTTTCTTTTAAAGACATTCCTCAATGTTGTGAATTGTTGGGCATATGTAAGATGAACAGGGTTCTAGGAACATATATTTTTTCATCAGAACTTCTAGTTGAATCTACTAGTTCAAATTAGTGTGTGTATTTGTTATGAAACCAGCTCAAGAAAATATAGAAAAGATATATCAACGCCTTAGAATTCAACCTCTTCGAGGGGGAAACCTCCTTTACATTACATAAATGAACAATTCTTGGATGATTCAAATGATAAAACCTCCTTTCTATATATAGGAGTCTAAGGAGTCCCAATATAACCCAGCCGACCTAACAATAATAATATAAAGCCACAAAAATAACAATAGAGGGATTCTATGGGGCACAGTAATAACAATATGGGGACAATAGGGGCACAACAATATTTATAAGAGGTACAACTACAATAGTAATGGGGTAATGACTAGTATTATAGGGACCCAACATGCCCCTCGCCTTCAAAAAAGTGTGTCCTCAACGAGTAGTTTTGGATGCTTCTGTATAAAATCCTCATCCTCCCATGTGGAATCTTCAGCAGATAAGTTCTTCCACTTGATAAGATACTCTGAAATTGATCGATTTCGTAGCTGTCGAGTTCTTGTTTCTGTGACTGCTTCTGGTTCCAATATAATGTTTCCTTCCTCGTCAAGTTCTGGCAATATTGTTTGAACTGGTAGCTTATCACCTATAACCTTCTTTAAACATGAAACATGGAAAACTAGGTGCAATCGAGAAGCTACAGGAAGCTCTAATTTGTATGTCGTAGTACCAATCTTTTGCAATACCTTGTACGGACCATAATACTTTGGTGATAATTTATTATCCTTCTTAGCTTGCTTGAGGGACATTTGCTTATATGGTTGTAGCCTTAAGAATACCCAATCACCTACATAAAAACTTCTTTCACTGCGATGTTGATTTTCCTGTTGTTTCATTCTATTCTGTGCCAACACGAGGTTATCTTTTAAGAGTTGGAGGACTTGTTGTTGATGTTCGATGTGATGTTCCACTGCTTGAACCTTAGAATTTTCTCTTAAATATGATGTGATGGATGGTGGCTGATATCCATAAAGTGCCATAAATGGGGTCATTTTTGTTGTTGTATGGAAGGAAGTGTTATACCACCATTCAGCCAGAGGCAACCATTTGACCCATTGTGTCTGTTTATCAGATACAAAGCAGTGAAGATATCCTTCCAAACATTTGTTTACTATCTCAGTTTGCCCATCAGATTGAGGATGATAAGATGAGCTATGAGCTAACTGAGTACCAAGACAAGAAAATAATTTTGTCCAAAAATTTCCAGTGAAAATGGGATCCCTGTCACTTACAATAATCTTTGGGTTTCCATGTAGCTTTTGAATTGTTTCCATAAATGCAGTAGAAACTGTACTGGCTTTAAATGGATGTGATAATGCACAAAAGTGTGCATACTTGGTAAGTCTGTCAACTACCACCATGATGACACTCTTTCCCTCAGACTTGGGTAAACCTGTGATAAAATCCATTGAAACCTCCTCCCAACGTTGGCTTGGAATGGAAAAAGGTTGTAATAGACCCGGTGTCTTAATTGTTTCAACTTTATTTTGTTGGCAAACCAAACATTCTGCCACAAACTTTTGAATATCTGATTTAAGGCCATCCCAAAAAAATTCCTTCTTAACCCTGTGGTAAGTTTTTTAAAAATCCTGAGTGCCCTCCTAAGGGAGAAGTGTGCAATTCCATAAGAATCTTTTGTTTTAGCTGGGAATTCTTACAGAGGTATAGGCGATCTTTGTACCATAACGAATCATTTTTCCAGCTAAATGTATCAGACGTACTGGAATCTTGTTGTAATTTTCGAATAAGTGCCCACACTTCTTCATCATTCTTCCATTCCTCCCTTGCTTCGTTTATCCAATCTAGTTGGATAATAAAAATGGCGCACAACAATGCTTCCACATCCTCATCCTTTCTTGAGAGTGCATCTACCACCACATTTTGCTTCCCCTTTTTGTAGATGATTTCAAAGTCATAACCCAACATCATTGTGACCCACTTTTGTTGCTCTTCAGAGGATAATCTTTGTTCCAAAAATTATTTAAGGCTATCATGATCCGTTTTTACCTTGAAGTGTCTTCCCATTATGTAGGGTCGCCATTTCTTAAGTGCATGGAGTATTGCCAACATTTTCTTCTCATAAATAGCTTTGTGTAAAAACTTTCTCTTGATTGGACGACTTTTAAAAGCAATGGGTCTTTCATTTTGCATTAGAACAGCACCAATTCCATTTCCTGAAGCATCACATTCCACAATAAAGGTTTTTGTGAAGTCTGGTGCAGCTAAGGCCGGTGCTTGGCACATTGCCTCTTTAAGATGTTCAAAGGCCTTTGTTGCTTCCGGAGTCCATGAAAATTCATCTTTCTTCAATAATGTTGTTAGAGGTATTGCTATTCTCCCATAATTCTTAACAAACTTGCGATAATATCCTGTCAACCCGAGAAATCCTCGCAGATGCTTTATGGATGTGGGGATTTTTCATTCCTTAATGGCTTTAATTTTGCTAGGGTCTACCT